>JASTWK010000364.1:0-181413 GCA_030770225.1 Temnothorax unifasciatus
TTTGCGATAATATGAGCAAAATCCGAGAAAACTCCGTAATAAAGTCTTTGTATGAGGAACCGGCCATTTCTCCACGGCAGCGACCTTCTCGGGATCCGTAGCAACCCCCTTGGCCGAAATTATATGCCCCAAATACTTTACTTCCTTTTTTAAATAAGACACATTTCTTAGGATTGATTTTTAAATTTGCTTTTTGCAACCCGTAAAAACACTTTTTCTAAATTTTCCAGCATTTCCTCGAAAGTCTTCCCGAAAATTATCACCTCATCTAAGTAAACCAAGCAGATCTCGTATAATAATTAATCCTTGCAAAACTTTTTCCATGAGACGTTCAAAAGTTGCGGGGGCGTTACATAAACCAAAAGGCATCACCGTGAATTTGCCAAAGCCCTCTGCCGAAAAAGGAAAGCCGTTTTCTCTCTGTCTCCAGGGCGAATTTTTATTTGCCAATAACCACTTTTCAAGTCTAAAGTACAAAACCAAACGTTACCTGCTAGATGATCAAATATTTCGTCAATTCTGGGGAGGGGATATGAATCTTTTTCCGTTAATGCGTTTACAATCCGATAGTCCACACAAAATCTTATCGTTCCATCCTTTTTATGTCTTAATACCACAGGAGAAACCCAGGGACTACTTGATTCCTCGATCACACCGCATGCCTTCATTTCCTCAATAATTTTATCCACCTCCCCTCTCAACCGGAAAGGAATTTGACGAGGTACCTGCTTTTTGGGAAGAGAGTCTTGCATATTTATAACATGTACAATATCACAATTTCCCGCAACAATATTCTCGGAAAATACTTCGGAAAATTTTTCAAGGAATTGAGCAAAGAGTTCTTTTTGAGAAGAGTCAAGAGTAGTAGTCCAGCAGCCGCCGCCTGTTTTTTAAAGTGATTAATAACAGGCTAAATCTTCGTGAGTAGGTTCGGTTCGACAAGACGCCCAAGTTCTTCCCTGTGAAAAATCTCGATAGAGGTAGCTAATGAAGTGCGCAGGTGTAAAACATGTCAATTTGGTGGGGTGTCGAAATTGTCTGACTAACAGTAAGTTTTTTATTGAAATGTTAAGATAATTGGATAATAAACTCGGAAAAACAATTGTCCTACAAAATGGATGGTTTGACTGGAGCGTCCTCCGCTCCGAATATGTCAAAATAACGAGATCATAAAAATTATTAATAACCAGCTGATTTTTTGTATGCAGCTTAGTAAATATTTGTATAATTAAATGGCCACATAGTCCTACAAATTTGGTGGTACGTTTTCCCAGTCCTACGCTTGGAAGTTGTCGATTCCACGGTAACACTTTTTTCATTAATAACCGTAGGACAAAAAAAACACATGTTAAGTTAGTGCATTCTTTGCATAAATCAAACAGTGTCCTACCAAAAAATGGGTATGTATCGCTAGTCCTACAAGAACATTGAAAATAACATAATTTCGTAGTTGTAGTTTTGGTAATTTGGGACACATGTATTCGTAAGCAGAATCAATACTTTTTTTTAAATAATATAACTGTAGTTGTATGAACTGTAGTAGTATATGACCTGCCAAAATAAAACTAAAAAATACAATTATAAAACTAATTAAATATAATCTTAATCTTCGTCGGATTCCGATGTCGACGCTTCATCAATGGCAGTACTATTTCTATTATTATAAATATTTTCGAATGTTCGCGGTGTTCGCCGCGTATTTAAATCCGCAAACAACTTTTTTTTTGAGAAGATTGCATCGAATCAATTATGCTCATATCATTGGCTGCGTTCAGCAGAACGCAACAGCATTGCAACTGTTTTATGATTCTCTGCTGAACGATTCTAAACGCACGTAAAGTCTCAACACGTTCACTGAACAGTCGTCATGATTTTCAGCGAATTAAAAGTACGTAAAACGTCAAGCAGTCAAGCAAAACGTCATCGACATATCAAGAGACACGGTAGTGTCTCGCGCCAAGTACACGCGGAGCGAGACCAACCGTGACTCTTTTACGCGACGCGACGATTTGCAAGTACTCGAGATGTTGAGATCTCGATAACGAGTGAACGGATCAAGTTCTAAATAGGCTTGATCGATAGCTTGGGGTCGATTTGGGGGGGGGGGGGGTCCGTTCTTTTCATTTTTCCGCTACGTGCCCTACGAGCGGAGATATTGCGAGCAAAAGTCGAAATGTGAAAATTTTATATTAAGATACTCCTTCTACTGACGCCGATATATATCACGTGATCAGAGAATATCACGTGATCAGAGAAAACGTCACTTTCACTTTTTCGCCACTGGCGGTGGCGGTGCTAGTATCGCCAGTTTTGATATTGTGCGCGCATTATTATCGATCTAGTAGGTAGGTAAATTATAGGTCGATAGACTTATCGGTCAGGAGGAAGATTTTTATATTTAAGTAAATTAGGTACCGTGTCTCTTGATCAAATAATCTTGATAATAAATAATATTATTATAATATTATTATATATATTATTATTATTATCAACCCAGCGAATAAATCCATCGAGTCGATATACAGGTTACCGACGACGAGGTCCAGATAGTGCGCTCCGTAGTTTTCGGTGTCTAGGTGTATTAATACTTTGAATTCGATGTCTACGTGTCTCAGGTTGTCGACGACGAGGTCCAGATAGTGTGCTCCGTAGTTTTCGGTGTCTACGTGTATTAATACTTTGAATTCGATGTCTACGTGTCCCAGGTTGCCGATGACGACGTCCAGATAATGCGCTCCGTAGTTTTCGGTATCTAGGTGTATTAATACCTTGAATTCGATGTCTACGTGTCCCAGATGCCGACAACGAGGTCCAGATAGTGCGCTTCGTAGTTTTCGGTGTCTAGGTGTATTAATACTTTGAATTCGATGTCTACGTGTCCCAGGTTGCCGATGACGAGGTCCAGATAATGCGCTCCGTAGTTTCGACGTCTAGGTGTATTAATACTTTGAATTCGATGTCTACGTGTCCCAGGTTGCCGACGACGAGGTCCAGATAGTGCGCTTCGTAGTTTTCGGTGTCTAGGTGTATTAATACTTTGAATTCGATGTCTACGTGTCCCAGGTTGCCGATGACGACGTCCAGATAATGCGCTCCGTAGTTTTCGGTATCTAGGTGTATTAATACCTTGAATTCGATGTCTACGTGTCCCAGATTGCCGACAACGAGGTCCAGATAGTGCGCTTCGTAGTTTTCGGTGTCTAGGTGTATTAATACTTTGAATTCGATGTCTACGTGTCCCAGGTTGCCGATGACGAGGTCCAGATAATGCGCTCCGTAGTTTTCGGTATCTAGGTGTATTAATACCTTGAATTCAATGTCTACGTGTCCCAGGTTGCCGACAACGAGGTCCAGATAGTGCGCTCCGTAGTTTTCGACGTCTAGGTGTATTAATACTTTGAATTTGATGTCTGCGTATCCCAGGTTGCCGATGACGACGTCCAGATAATGCGCTTCGTAGTTTTCGGTGTCTAGGTGTATTAATACCTTGAATTCGATGTCTACGTGTCCCAGGTTGCCGATGACGACGTCCAGATAGTGCGCTCCGTAGTTTTCGACGTCTAGGTGTATTAATACTTTGAATTTGATGTCTGCGTATCCCAGGTTGCTGATGACGAGGTCCAGATAGTGCGCTCCGTAGTTTTCGACGTCTAGGTGTATTAATACTTTGAATTCGATGTCTACGTGTCCCAGGTTGCCGACGACGAGGTCCAGATAGTGCGCTTCGTAGTTTTTGGTGTCTAGGTGTATTAATACTTTGAATTCGATGTCTACGTGTCCCAGGTTGCCTATGACGACGTCCAGATAATGCGCTCCGTAGTTTTCGGTATCTAGGTGTATTAATACCTTGAATTCAATGTCTACGTGTCCCAGGTTGCCGACAACGAGGTCCAGATGGTGCGCTCCGTAGTTTTCGACGTCTAGGTGTATTAATACTTTGAATTTGATGTCTGCGTATCCCAGGTTGCCGATGACGACGTCCAGATAATGCGCTTCGTAGTTTTCGGTGTCTAGGTGTATTAATACCTTGAATTCGATGTCTACGTGTCCCAGGTTGCCGATGACGACGTCCAGATAGTGCGCTCCGTAGTTTTCGGTGTCTAGGTGTATTAATACCTTGAATTCGATGTCTACGTGTCCCAGGTTGCCGATGATGACGTCCAGATAATGCGCTCCGTAGTTTTCGGTGTCTAGGTGTATTAATACTTTGAATTCGATGTCTACGTGTCCCAGGTTGCCGACGACAAAAAACTATAGCGCGAACTTGACGCGGGACACTACCGTGTTATAGGTTATGTATGTGACTGTGACAGCTGGTGACAGCGCGCTAAACGCACTGTCTGCACTGCGCGCAGTACACACACACGTATACATCGAAACTGGCGATTCTAGCAGCACCGCCAGTGTCGAAAAAGTGAAAAGGACACGATTCCAGCCAATGAAATGATAGCATGGCATGAGTGATGAGTAGACGACGTATCTTAATAAAAAAATTTTCACATTTGGACTTTGCGTCGCAATATCTCCGCTCGTAGGGCACGTAGCGGAATATTATAAGAGCAAAATTTCCGAGAGAAGCAACGTGTTGGAGAGAAGCCACGTGTTGAAGATTACGGTTCATTAAAAAGCTACAAATACTATTGATTTCTTATATTAGAAGATAAGTTATATTAGAAGATAAGTTATAAAGTTAAATCGTTGTATTAACAAAGATTTGTGCGTAAAAATCGAGTTTATGTAAAGAAACATAGATATCAAGGATGATACTACGTCTTAAATTTAAACGAAATTAAGAAAACAAAGGTAAGAAAAAGAGGTAAATTTTATTTTTCAAAAAGGTAAAAAAGGCGCCAAGTACACGCATGGTTACCTCGGAAAAACTAAGTAGTAGTATTATTAATTTTAAATTAATAAAATCCAAGTGGTACTTAATGTGTTTATATTATTAGCATTATTCAAGCTAGATTACGATTATGTCTTGTATCGCAAAATATATACGGCTTATAGAGCTTTACAATCTGTACATACTGTTTGTAAGATAAAGATATACTGTTTCTAAGATGCGTAACACTACAAAACGCATGATATCAGTACAAAATTACCTTTTTCAAAAAGGTAAAAAAAAGGCGCCAAGTACACGCGTAGTAGTGTATATATTATATTTCCAAAAAATTATAACCCAAGTGATACATATCACAAAATTATGTTACCTTATCAAAGAAGAGTCGCGCTTTAAGTGATCTATTACAATTACAAAAAAGAAATGATATCTTTTTGAATTACAGCGCCAATTACAGAGAGAACATATATATTGCCTCAAAAAAATAATTGTTACACTACTTTGGAAAATCTTTACATTGTGTCAATTAGAAAAAGAATGTATAATAACAATTTTATAAAATTAAAAAATTTTATTTATTTAAATTTAACAAGGGAATACAAGATATTTAAATACAAAGTTTACATATGTATTTTTTAGTGGTCACAAAGAATTACAGAGGTAACAGTACAAAATAAAAATATTTTATTAAAATATTTAATCCAACGAAAGAATACAAGGTATTTAAATACAAAGTTTATATATGTATTTTTCAATAGAATAAAAGATTTAATCACAAAGAATTACAGAGGTAACAGTACAAAATAAAAATATTTTATTAAAATACATAAATTTTTCTTGTAAAAAAACTTGGCGCTGCTAGACCTCGAAATTTTAAATAAATAAGGACAACAATAAATAAAAATAATTCAGAGAAGAATGCGACGGGAGTAATAAAATGATTATCAGCGTGGTGTGTATGTGCGAGTGAGTGATATGGGTGTGCGTGATGACGGCGGATAATGCGGTTTATAATTAAGTATAGAATAAGTTTATTTATTTAAAATTTCGAGGTCTAGCAGCGCCAAGTTTTTTTACAAGAAAAATTTATGTATTTTAATAAAATATTTTTATTTTGTACTGTTACCTCTGTAATTCTTTGTGATTAAATCTTTTATTCTATTGAAAAATACATATATAAACTTTGTATTTAAATACCTTGTATTCTTTCGTTGGATTAAATATTTTAATAAAATATTTTTATTTTGTACTGTTATCTCTGTAATTCTTTGTGACCACTAAAAAATATATGGACTACGTGATGTATAAATGTATGGACTACGTATGTGTACAAATATTAATATAAGAAAATAAAGAAATATAGAATTATAATTTAGATAAATTCGGGTTTGCACGCATATAACATAGAATAATAGGTTAAGGGGGTATACACGTCTATATACCAATTTAGCTCGTAAGTCCGACTCGGTTCGGCTTCTACTCGTTCGTAGATGGGACGTCACGAGCCGAGCTCGGCGTCAGATGAGTTAAATTCGCACATTTTCTTTTCGTGTGTGGTGAAAAAACGTTCGAGTCCAGCTCGCGAATCAAGCTCGCCAAGCCGGACTTGCGAGCCAAACTCGTATATACGTGTATAGACCCCCTAAATATATATAAAATATGTAAAATACTTTGATGCATTATACTTATTAATTAAATATCGTGTACTTATGTACTTATGTAAACTTTTTCGATAATTATTTTGAAGAAAATTACCAAGAGATAGTAGGAATGCATCACATATTACAAGATGTGCCATAAACATCATTAGAAGGTATGTATATTTTATTATAGTAATATTATAATTTGAGTTAGTACATTACATTTAATTAATAAGTATGATGCATCAAAGTATAACATATTTTGTATACATTTAACGATTTAACTTATTATTCTATGTTATATGCGTGCTAACCTGAATTTATCTAAATTATAATTATAATATATTTCTTTATTTTCTTATATTAATATTAATTTTTACATACCATTTTGTAACTTTCTGTGCGTTTCCACTGTATCTATTGCGTTATAAATAATATTTTTATATTTTTATATTTATATTTATATATTCTCAGCGATGTTAATACACTGGAGGCTGCAGTTATTTTACTGATAACTGATCAGTTAAATAACTATTATTTAACTGATATTTTGTTTGAGATACAGCGTACTTTTAGTTTGCTAAAAATCATGGCGACCGCTGAGTGAACGTGTTGAGACTTTGAATGCGCTTAGAATCGTTCAGCAGAGAATCATAAAACGGTTGAAAACTGTTGCATTCTGCTGAACGCAGCCATTGACTTCATTAAAAAAATATTTAAAAAATGAGCAATTGATAATAATTATTAGTTAATAATATTCAACCTCTTTAATAATTTAAGATAATCAATTATTCCATTAATATTAGTGATTCTTATTCGTTATGTTAAAAAAAAATATTGCCATAAACGCATTTACAACCTTATCGGTGGAAAATGGTACATGCTTATCAGAACCGCTTGACATATACTAAAGTTTTACGGAGTAGAGAATTGTGTTTGGGCTTTTTTTCAATGTGTAACGACAACGTGATTTACTCGGGATTATTTACGCATTTAACTGTATATCAAAACATACAGTTAAATTTGTGAACAAGATATATCTATTCCTGGAAATACATACCACTTTTTGTGTAGGACAGTGGTAAAATTGTGTTCT
The DNA here is from genome assembly GCA_030770225.1 of Temnothorax unifasciatus. NCBI lineage: Eukaryota > Metazoa > Arthropoda > Insecta > Hymenoptera > Formicidae > Temnothorax > Temnothorax unifasciatus. The sequence continues at coordinate 7,577 of JASTWK010000364.1, forward strand.
ACACTTTATTCCCGATAGGAAAAAATTAAAACTAAGTTGTTATTAATGAAAAAAGTGTTACCGTGGAATCGACAACTTCCAAGCGTAGGACTGGGAAAACGTACCACCAAATTTGTAGGACTATGTGGCCATTTCATTATACAAATATTTACTAAGCTGCATACAAAAAATCAGCTGGTTATTAATAATTTTTATGATCTCGTTATTTCGACATATTTGGAGCGGAGGACGCTCCAGTCAAAACCATCCATTTTGTAGGACAATTGTTTTTCCGAGTTTATTATCCAATTATCTTAACATTTCAATAAAAAACTTACTGTTAGTCAGACAATTTCGACACCCCACCAAATTGACATGTTTTACACCTGCGCACTTCATTAGCTACCTCTATCGAGATTTTTCACAGGGAAGAACTTGGGCGCCTTGTCGAACCGAACCTACTCACGAAGATTTAGCCTGTTATTAATCACTTTAAAAAACAGGCGGCGGCTGCTGGACTATAGGGAAAAGAGGAGACTTTTCGGCCAGGGATCTGAGGGGGGAGCGGGGCGGGGGGGAAACTCGCGGCCGAGGGGTATGCGGGAAGGGGGGACTCTAGCGTCGCCGTTCTCCGAGGGGGATGCGGGGAGGGGGGGTGGAAGGGACTCGTGGGCGAGAGGGTCCTAAGGTTGGGGGGGGGGGGGACTCGTGGGTGAGAGGGTCCTAGGGAAGGGAAGGGAGATCAGGGTTTCGGCGAGCGCTGATGACATGCAGTTAGCGATGGTCGACGTAGATACTCGACAAAAAATTTTACGACTTGACCGCCGCGCGTTACAAAGGCGAGCGCCTATGGCTGGCGGCTATAATTTACGACCTGCAACTAGCGTGACGCCGACGCCGGTGTCCTTTTCTCTCGAAAAGGGCTGAAAGTAATAAAATTAAGCCCATCTTCTTGTTCGCGTTATCCCTTCCTCGCGCGCGTCTTCTCGTTCGCGTTCTCTCTCTTTCGCGCGCGTCTTTTCGTAACATAATTTTTATATTTTAATAATTCTAATAAATTATTTTAATATCTTAAAAAGTGTGCAAGTAGAAACTTGCACATTGCTTCCTCATAGTTTTTAAGTGTGCAAGTAGAAACTTGCACATTGCTTCCTCATAGTTCTGAAGTGTGCAAGTGGAAACTTGTACATTGCTTTATCATAGTTTTTAAGTGTGCAAGTAGAAACTTGTTTAAGTAAGCAAGTAGAAACTTGGAGATTGCTTTCTTTTAGTTTTTAAGTGTGCAAGTAGAAACCTGCACATTGTTTTTAAGTGTGCAAGTAGAAACTTACACATTAGTTTCTCATAGTTTTTAAGTGTGCAAGTAGAAACTTGCACATTGCTTTCTCACAGTTTTTAAGTGTGCAAGTAGAAACTTGGAGATTCGTTATAATAAAACACACTGTTTTAGCGACCAAATCAGGTCGAAATTCTATTAAACATCCATCAAGATTATCTTTAATTTCGGGGCATTGAGGATTGCAAGTCATCGTAAGAAAAATGTCAGGTTTACCAAACTTTCTAACCAGAGACATGGCATCTTGATATCTTTCTTGCATATTTCTTGGACTGCCCATAAATGAAGATGGTAATATTACAGGTATACCAACTTTAATTCCTTCATTTTGTGCTCGATTATCTAGGTGATCCATTAATCCCGAATAAAGTTCTGCTCTTAATTGAGGTTGATTTAATTTAATATAATTAAGCCTATTGGCTTCAGTTTTCATATAAGCATCAAGTATAAACTGACATCTCAATTTTCCTGCCTTTTTAAATTGACTAAATTCAACTCTTGGTGCCAACAGGTGAGCATAATAATCCATTTGAGTTACTTTGAATCCTGAATATTTAGGATTATATGATTTAAGTTGTGAATCCCATCCATCGTTACCATATGGATATAACAACGGATAACACATTGGGTCACATCTTTTGTCTAAAATTGATATTTGTTGAACATCGTTTGAATTTTTGTTATAAATTCGAATGTCTCTCTCAAATGGAGGCTCACCATCAACATTTTGAAAAACCACGGCTATTTCATTAGCTCGTGGAGCATTGTATCTTCTTTGATCGTGTTGAGGATCATTTCGAAAAGACAACATTAAATTTATGGCTTCATTGCCTCTCGGATTAAGATCTTGTTCAACTTGACACATCATCTTAAAAGTTTTTGCAAATTCATTGCATTGAATCATACAGTAGGACAAATCTTTCATTAAGACTGGATCACACTTTTGATTGGCTTTATTATTCATTCTATGATTAATAGCTTCTTCTGTATCTAAAAAATAAAGCTGCGCAAAACGCGGAGCTTGCCCATCCGCTGGGCGCATTGCCGTTGTGGTCAAATGGTGATATTGCCCATGAATTTTCAAGCAATAAGGAGCATTGTTCACAACATCTAATGGATTTCTATTGCCCGGAGCACCCATAGGAAGCCATAGCTAAAGCGCTATTATATGAACGAATATTATCAAGGAAATTTTTTGATACAGAATTATTTCCCATATATAATTTTTTAAGAAAATCAGGACAATTTATTGGTTTCAATTTAAGCTTGCCCTTTTGGCAACAATACGTAAATTTTCCATCTTTAGATTTTTCACATGCAAAGTTTAACGATTTGCAAAATTGACATTCTACATTCATTTGGCCAAGTGTATGAACTGGCACATTTATTTTATGTTCCTTGGAAATTAGTGCAATATGATGATTTAATTGTCTAGCTTGGTGCCTTCCCTGAGCATATCTCTGAGCATCAGCTTTGAGTCGTTGACTCCTTGCGTCATCATTTTCATTGACCCTCTGCTGAGCATGTCTCTGAGCATCAGCTTTGAGTCGTTGACTCCTTGCGTCATCATTTTCATTGACCCTCTGCTGAGCATGTCTCTGAACATCAGCTTTGAGTCGCTGAGTCCTTGCGTCGTTATTTTCATTCGATCTATGCTGAGAATTTCTTTGAGCATTAGCTTCGAGTCGTTGAGACCTTTCCTCCGAATTTTCAATTTTGCGCATTTGTCGTAAGCGCTTACTTTCGCGACTCACTTTAGTCAAATTTCCGTATTTTCTCTTTTGAGGCATAATTATTTACGTCGTACCGTATACGTAGGTATTTATACGAAATGTTATATAACAATACATAAATAAATAACAATACAATATTATTTTTCAAATCTATAATAATTATTCTTTATATCTATAAATATTTAAAAAAAAAATTATTTTTTATTATTTTTATTATCTCGAATACCCTTTAGAATTCAATTTTTTTTAATTAGCCTTATTTTTTTAATTTTTGATATCGAATCAGAATAAATACATTAGAATAAATAATTATCTATAGATATAATCTATCTATATAAATACCGTTTGTTTGTCTGTCTGACCGCGAACTACTTATTTGCATAGATCGATTTTCTTAATAGATCTTTTCTTTCTCTTGCTTATTTTGTTTTATTGATTCTTTATATAGGCGCAGAGCAGCCTTTTTTACAGGCGCACAGCAGCTCTGTATCGGCGGATAATAGCTGTTTTTTTACAGACGCACAGCAGCTCTGTTTCGCGGATAGTAGCCGTTTTTTTATAGGCGCAGAGCAGCCTTTTTTATACAGGCGCACAGCAGCTCTGTATCGGCGGATAATAGCCGTTTTTTTACAGGCGCACAGCAGCTCTGTTTCGCGGATAGTAGCCGTTTTTTTACAGGCGCAGAGCAGCCTTTTTTATACAGGCGCACAGCAGCTCTGTATCGGCGGATAGTAGCCGTTTTTTTACAGGCGCACAGCAGCTCTGTATCGGCGAATAGTAGCCTTTTTTATACAGGCGCACAGCAGCTCTGTATCGGCGGATAGTAGCCGTTTTTTTACAGGCGCACAGCAGCTCTGTATCGGCGAATAGTAGCCTTTTTTATACAGGCGCACAGCAGCTCTGTATCGGCGGATAGTACCCGTTTTTTTACAGGCGCACAGCAGCTCTGTATTAGCGGATAGTAGCCGTTTTTTTACAGGCGCAGAGCAGCCTTTTTTATACAGGCGCACAGCAGCTCTGTATCGGCGGATAGTAGCCGTTCTTTTACAGGCGCACAGCAGCTCTGTATCGGCGAATAGTAGCCTTTTTTATACAGGCGCACAGCAGCTCTGTATCGGCGGATAGTAGCCGTTTTTTTATATATAGAAAAATGTAATAAAAATGTAATTATTATCTAAAAATATCTATTACAAATATTTAAACACATTTATTACATTTAATAAATATTTAAATACATTTGTTCCATTACCATGGTAACTTTTTATCCTCAATATTCATATCATACGCGTACCACATCTCCAATTGTTTTTGGAGCTGTCCTGCATATTTCATCTAATATAGTAGTAGATATATAATAGTGTATACGATATCGTATAAAATGCCTACAGAGATCGAAAGAAACAGCGAAAATGCATTCACTTCACAGGAGCATAATGTAAGTAAATTTGAATTTTATAGAAAGAGAATAAGAGAGAGAGAGAGAGAGAGAGAGAGAGAGAGAGAAATGACAGAATAAAAGATAGAGAATGATATTAAAAGAGAGAAAGAGAAAGTGAGAGAAAGAGAGAGAGAGAGAGATTGATTGATTGATTGATTGAGCTTTATTAGCCTTCTCGGCTATTTTTTACATAAAATATCCTTGAATTAATTCCTCTACATGAGGTACAATATATTCTCTTAACCTACGTTTAAATGGTACAATTCTTTCGCATTGCTTAATTTCTATCGGTAGGGCGTTGTACATATTCAAACCTTCATAAAATAAACTTTTCTGTGCACTTCTCGTCCTGTGATATTGAATTCTAATATTCTCAGCCTGCCTCGTTTGCCGTCCACTCACATCTCCTACTATTTCTATCCTATTCCTTAAATGTTTTGGCATTATGCCTCTTACAATCTTAAATATAAAAATACATACATTATACATTAGCCTCTGTCTTACATTCATAAACTTCAGGGTTTGCAGCATCAATTCTACCTTTGTATATCGCGAGCATTGCAGTATGACTCTCATTGCACGATTTTGTGCCACTTGCAGTCGATTCAATTGCGTTTCACCCATGCCTACTAATATTGTTGCGCAATATTCAAAGTGAGGCGCTATGATAGACTTATACACGGTACATCGAGTATACACCGATATATCATTGCCTATTCTATTCAGAAAACTTATTTTTTTCCCTATTTTCTTTAACATATAATCACAGTGATTGTCCCAACGGAGTTTACTATCGATCATTACACCCAGATGTTTCGTTATCTCGACACGCTCAATTATAGTTCCATCCAAACTTTTTACTATTATGTCTGTTTTTATTTCTTTTCTTATACTTCTAACTATCATATATTTGGTCTTGTCTGCATTCATTTTTAACATATTCACATTCATCCATTCTTCAAGTATACCGAGCACCATATTTAGTTTTATTTCCAATTCCTCACAACTTTCTCCTGTTACACTTGCGGTCGTGTCATCTGCAAATAATCTAAATATACTTTTCTCCGGACAGACTTTAACTATATCATTTATATACAAAATAAACAATAGAGGTCCTAATACGGATCCCTGTGGCACGCCATATACAGTCTCAATTATTTTAGAACATATATCATTGAATCTAACTTGCTGCTTTCTATTACTTAAATACGATATTATCCATTCCAATACCACTCCTCTTATTCCATACTGATATAATTTTTCCACTAATCTTACCCTATCTATTGTCTCAAACGCTCTCCTGAGATCCAGGAATAACACCCCCACCATTTTTTTCTCCTCAATTATCAACTTCCATTCCTCAATAAAACTCTGAATTGCTGTCTCACACGACTGCTGTCTCCTAAATCCCGATTGATATTCGGTTATTATTTCATTGTCTTCTAGAAATTTTTCCAACTGTTTTTTTACAACTAACTCTAAAACTTTTTCATATATCGGTAACATATTAATCGGTCTATACTCGCTCGCTTTTTTTGGTTTGTTTACCTTTGGTATCGGTATTATCGTGGATGTTTTCCATCCTTCTGGAAATTTACCTGTCCTAAGCGAATCATTTATTACCCCTACAAACTCATCTTTTATCACAGGTAGCACCATTTTCAGTATATCACTATTTATTCCTTCCTCTGTTCCGTTCTTTCGTGGTAGTTCCCTAACAATTTGTTCTAGATCACTTGCACTAATTGGCTCAAAATTTTCCATAATTCCCTTAGTCTCAATTACATAAATAGGTCTCCTACCAGTGCCTTCTATCCCCTTATTACTAATAGATTGCACAATGTTGCTAATACTTTTTACATAATATATATTAAATTTATCAGCTATATTGCATTCTTCTATGTCTTCTAATACTTCAAAATCTACATTATCGATGTTCTCTGAACCTCTTTGCTCACCCTTAATTAATTCTTTCAAAGTTTTCCACATTTTTGTAGGATCACTCCTATTATTATCTATCATATTTCATAATATTCCTTCTTTTTTGCCCTGATAAGTTTAACTACTGCATTTCTTTCATTCTTGAAAAATTCCCAGTCCTGATCCTTACCTGAGCTTATTGCTCTACTGTGAGCCTCATCCCTCCTAACTGCTGCCATTCTTATTTCATCTGAATACCACTTTTTCCCTTCCCATACTCTCGGAATTTTAAACATTTTCTTAGGTGCTACAGTATCCAATACACTTACTATACTGTTAACAAATCTCTCAGCCCTAATACTTATATCTAGCCCTTGACCTTGCTCAGATCTTTCTTCCAGTATTCTAAGAAAATCATCTACATTAAATTTACTATAGTCCCTGCCTCTAAATTCTTTATATTTATTACTCTTTTTATTCATATTAAATTCTACTTTTAGCCATGCATGGTCCGTTATTTTAGGTTTCTCATTTACTTGTACCTTTACTTCCTTATTCGAAAAAATTAAATCTATCATCGTTCTACTATCTTTTGTAACTCTCGTTGGACACTCAACGTATTGCCTCATCCCTAGGTTTTGCATCACCGTTAATAGTTTCTTTGTATAAAATGAATCTACCATTATATCTATATTAAAGTCTCCTATCACTATACAGTCATACTTTATTATTAAATCTTCAACCGTATCTTCCAAAAATCTCACGAAATCGCCATTTGACGCACTCGGCGAATGATACACTACTGCTATCATACCTTTATACAGATTCTCTCTCATTTCTATCACCACGCACCAACAGTTTGACACTATCTTTTTCTTATCAACTATTCTGAATTTAATATCATCCCTAACATATAACAGTACTCCTCCTGTGTTTCTATTTTTAGCATCACATCTAACTATACTATACCCCGGTACATTGACTTCACTATCCTCAATTTCTACAGTCAATCTAGTCTCGGATAACGCTAGAATCACAGGATTCACCCTCTTCATAATCTGATGATGAATTTCATCCTTATGCGCCAAGAAGCTCTGTGCATTCGTATACCAGAGTAATTCCGCTTCTCCCTGTGGTTGCTATTTTGCATCTTCCCAGCCGGCTCTTTTTTTCTCCTCCTCTAATACCTTCTTAAATGTCGGACATTCCGAATCCAGCGCCTCGTGTTCAACATTTATCTTCAAGTTGTACGTCTGATTCTTATAGGTACAGTTTACACACCTCTTCTTAGCTGTCGTACATTCAATTGCCTTATGATTTCCTGCACATTTATAGCATGTTTCCTGTCTCGTGCAATTCTTGGCAATATGGTAATAGCCCCAGCATTTAAAACATTTTCTAACACTAATATAATTAAATATAGGACACTTTCGCCATCCTAAATTTATTTTTCCTCTGTTTATTAGTGAGTTATGAGTGTTTTCATCCACTTCAATTATTACGGATCCTTGCTCCGTATCCTTATTTTTTCCTCTTAATATTTTCTTCACTAGGTGTATACAGGATTCTTCGCCAATTCTATTCTGCTTCTTGACTGTATCTATCAATTCATCATCCTCCATTTTCATTTCTTCTCCACCAACATTAATTATTTTAATCTTTGGTTTCCTCTTCTGTGGCTCAGAGACCTTGACCTCCTCGCCCATTGCCGCTTGTACCGTCGCCTTTAGCTTATTCTTCTCTTCTTCCGTCTCACATCCTAAGATCACTGTTCCTTTACCTCCCTTTCTTAATTTGGTAATTCCTATTTCCATCTTGGTTATATCAATTTTATCTTTAATTGTTTTCTTCGTAACTTCACCCTCTTGTTGTACTTTTGGTTTTATAATCAGGATATTTTCTTCCTTCCTTTCTTTAATCACATCGCTATATTTTCTTGTCGCTCCACTTGATGGTCCATATGCCCCTTGCGTCAACATTTTTCTCAATTCTTCTATTTCCTTCTTAAAGCCTCTCATCTCCTCACGGACTATTTCTTTTATCATTGACTTGATCTCCTTTTTACATGCTGTCTCATCTTTCAATTCTTTCACTGTTTTCACCAACCAATCTATTTTAGTTTCCATGCTGGAAATTTCTACTTGATTATTTTCTGTATTTGATGATTTGCGTTCTTTCACCGAACTTGCTTCTCCAGTACCTTTTATAGTAAATATCTCATATTTACCAGGACAGGAGACCAATTCATTTGACGAATTATATACTTTATGCAATTTATGGCAACTTGGATGAAATATTTTATCACAGGGTATGCATTTTACTAGCTGTTGCTTTATTCCCTTTTTACATTGTCTACATAACACCTCCATTATTACTCATTATCATGTGATAATTATAAATTCTTCTTTATCGACTTCTAAGAGTTCCAAAAAAAAAAAATGCAATATCACAACACGCCACTGTCGACACGGGCTACGTGTCAACGTCACCTCCTAATTATGCTGAATCAGCAGGCACCGTCCGTCCCATTCCATGCAAAAGTTTCACTTCACATTAATTATTATCCATCAAGTGACTGCATTTGCCACAAGACAACACTCTCACTAGCACAGCATCCCTATCTGCACATGCGATGCAAGTTTCAGAATTAAGAAACCAATACTTCCTACTCAAATCCCATCAAATATGAGGAGCACGTTCGCACACGTCGCGCACCTCGCACGTCGAGAGAGAGAGAGAGAGAGAGAGAGAGAGAGAGATGGATGGATTGGAAAGGGAACGAATTGGGAGAAGATAAAGGAGCTATTTGCGGATGGATTAAAGGTAAGGGTAGAGGTAAAAGAAGTGAGCGTAATAGGACAGAGGGGGAAATGGGTGACGGTGTTAGTTAAGATGGGAAGCGAGGAAGATAAATAGAGGGTTTTAGAGGCGAGAAGAAAGGAAAGGAGCAGGTTTAAGGTTAAAATCGATGAAGAAAAGACAGTAGAGATGAGGATAACAGAAAGAGAGAAAAAAGAAAGAAGATAAGAAAGGAGAGAGGAGGAAGGCGGGAGACCAAAAAGAACTACGGACGAGGAGATTGCGAGGAAAATGGAGGAGAAACTATTAATGGATACGGACGAGGACGAGGACCATAAGAAGAATTGAGAACATTTTGATGTAAAGGGTTGGGTACGTCCCTGTAAAACGCCATCATATGTTTGTACAGGGTTGGGTACGTCCCTAAAGTAAAAAAACGCCCTTTAAGGCCCCTTTGGGGTAAATAAAGTATACTATCTAATCTAATCTATATGAAATTTGATACCTTATATAAAATTATATATGGGTCCATACGTGGGTAGTCTGAAATGATTTCACTTTTGATTCTATAGCTTTTAAAATATATATACTTAATTTGTCAATAGTCTCCCCGTAAATCTCACAGTCGTCGTGAAATCAATCAATCAATCAACATTCCGTTGTCAAGGGACGCGCTTCAGCATGAACCCAGATAGCCAAACGTGATATAGCATATTGAGCAAACTAATGTATTGCATGTATTGTTATATATTTGCTGTAAATTTGCTGACATCGAAATAGAACACAGGTACATGACTGCTTATACATGCAATCAGTTGACGCAATTTCGAGAGCAAACTGTCCGCAATACTGGTACGTTATGTTGTCTGCAACATGTCAGCAATATTACAGCAATGTTTGAATCGTCGTTTCATCTTGAGCATCATGATGCAAACATGATGGCAACAACACATATATAATGATTTTTATCCGTTATTGCGTATATGTCTTCAAGCTATGAAGTTTTTTAATTGTAAGTCGTTGCTAACATAGTGTTGACAATATGAAATTGCCATACGTTTCTAAAGAATGTGCAAATATCGGATCCGATAGATGGCATTCGTTAAAATCTGTTTCTCGTATTTAAAATATGACGAACGATAATATATATGAACGACGAATCTGCACAACCTGTATCAGTTGTATCGTGGAGTCCACTTTTATAATAAAGTGGAACATACTTTTAGATTGATGTAACCTTATATTAATGGTACCTTTATTTTTGAAGACTAATAATAATTAAACACAAAACATAAAATGTATATATTTTATAACAAATCTGGTTTCTTAATTAATTATAATTTTGCATGTAAATTTGATTTTTACAATCCTCTTATTAAAACGTCATTAAAAGGTCAAAAAGGTTATCATACAAAGTCATGTTTTTAACGTCTTGAAATGTCGTCTGTGACTTATTCCTGCCATTTTTAAGTTATTATTACATGATTATAAAAGAATAATTGACGTAACGATTGACCATAAACTGACGTGAAAATCACGTGACGCTGCTACCTGGGAAGTTGCTCTCAAAATGCATTGAATATGCTGTTAATCGTGGACGACAACGAGTTGTCGTCAAGTTGCTGTCACAAATCAACTCTTCGCGGATAACAAATCCGTGTGAACGTGTTGCTCTCAATTTGCCGTGAATAGAATTAGAATTCATATGAGTTCAACCCGACAAGCACTATGCTGTCTCACCTTAGCCCGAGTCTGTCAAAATTAGTTGCATTAACGATTGTTGGCAACATGACAGCAAACTCTCTGCATTTGGCTATCTGGGAAGCTTCTCTGGAGCCAAATTCAGCCCACAAGTAACGGGTGTTTTAGCACGGGCGCAACAATACTTTATTATCGAAGTTAAGGTAGCTACTGCATCAGCAAAAACAAAGATTTTTGATTGACATGAAACTATGTTAGTCTATAGGGCATTATACGTAATCAGGAATTAATTCACGATTTTTTACCACGTAATTACGGAAATATAAGCATTCAAAGTTGGTCGGTTTTACATTAGGGTATATGAAAGACGTGTGCAAAATCGCAATTCACGAGATTTTACGAGTATTTAAAAAAAAGATTGAAATTTGGAAAACAGAAGATCTTATCAATTAAACTATCACGAATGATTTAAAACAAAAAAAACGTTAGTTTACCATTGCAATAAAAAGATATTCAATATTAAAGCAAACAAATTGTAGTCAACAGAGAAGCTGTTCGGCTAATCGGCCATCAAAACTTGGCAACAGCGCAGACCGCACCTAACCTCAATGTCGGCGCAAATGTCAAAATAATCGGTCACAACACGTCAACATGTGGTTAGCAGTCTTACCAATCTCGAAATATTGCAACGTTGCCACGTTTCGGTCGTAATTTCAATGCGATAAAAATTATAGTAATGACCCAAAACTTCCAGAAAGTCATTTTTTTATTATTATTATGATAGTTGAGAAACTTAGGACTATATTACACCCAATTTTAGATTTTTTTATTACAGTCGTTTTGACAAATGTAAAGTTGGTACCCGCGTGTAAGACACTTCGTTTTTAATTAATTACCTGTATCAGGAATTAATTACATGGTGTTATTATACATTTCTGGAAACTAGAAGTTGCACGGAACAGGGTGATACTAAATATACATTTTTTAATACATTAATAAAGAAAATTTTTTCGAGACTCTATTTTGACTCACGGACAACGTTGTAGCTACCTTAACAGTTCTTTTTCAATATATATGGACTATATACCCAGATAGCCAAACGTGATAAAGCATATTGAGCAAACTAATGCATTGCATGTGTTTTCATATATTTGCTGTAAAACTGACATCAAAATAGAACACGTTACAAATACAGCTACATGACTGCTTATACATGCAATCAAGACGCAATTTCAAAAGCAAACAGTCCGCAGTATTAGTACGTTATGTTGTCTGCAACATGTCAGCAACATGACAGCAATGAATGATTCATCGTTCCATCTTGAGCATCATGATGCAAACGTGACGGCAACAACACATATATGATATATGATTATATATCAATTATGTATAATTATATATAATTATATATGGTAATTATGTACTTTAGGGGAGGCACCTCCGATGACCTTGACCTTGACATATGTTGTCAAGGTCACCCTCCTGAGTGACCTTCAGAAGGTTTTAGCCGTCGCTCGTTTTTTATTGAAAAGTTATAAACAAAAAAAGTTTGAAAAATGTAGCAGCTATTTTGAGTATTGGAAGGCATAATCACAACTTCTATAAATCAGTGCATACACACGTGTGTATGTGCCCTGCTTTAACAAAAATCACAACTTCTATAAAGCAGGGCATATACACAAAAATTACTTCTATAAAGCAGTGCATACACACGTGTGTGTGTGCCCTGCTTTAAGGAAAATATTCTGTGTCGGTATTTCGACACATATATTAGTTTGACACATATTTTGAGTATTGGAAGGCATAAACGACTAATATTACGTTTTTTTAAAGCAGAGAATACTTTATTTTGCGAGAAAGTCGCTGCTTTACCAAAACACAACATTTAAAGCAGTAAATTGTTGATAAATTAAAGTCTTTTTGTTAACCCTTTCAGTCCCATAATTAAAGGAATAGCCAAATATCTACAAAACGTATTGAGTATATGGTTTTCGGGGTCGCTGATTACGAATCTGAAATTAGATTTTCAAGATTCAAAATGGCGGATCCAATATGGCAGACGAATTTGTAAAAATCAACCGGATTCTCTTGAAACTTGTTTCTTGGGGGTTTTTGGGGTCGCTGATTACGAATCTGAAATTAGATTTTCAAGATTCAAAATGGCGGATCCAATATGGCGGACGAATTTGTAAAAATCAACCGGATTCTCTTGAAACTTGTTTCTTCGGGGTTTTTGGGGTCGCTGATTACGAATCTGAAATCAGATTTTCAAGATTCAAAATGGCGGATCCAATATGGCGGACAAATTTGTAAAAATCAACCGGATTCTCTTGAAACTTGTTTCTTGGGGGTTTTTGGGGTCGCTGATTACGAATCTGAAATCAGATTTTCAAGATTTAAAATGGCGGATCCAATATGGCGGACGAATTTGTAAAAATCAATCGGATTCTCTTGAAACTTGTTAAAAAAAAACCAAAAAAATATATGGGACATTCCACGTCAACTGAGACAGAGCTATGTCCAAAATTTGTCACGACCAAAAAAATCGTTCCTGGGCTCAAAATGTTCGTACTCTCATGTACTTTCGAAGGTCATGTGGCGCTTGTGGAAAATTCAAAATGGCGGTCAATAGGGAGCCCATTAACCCCATTAAATATCACATTTCATCCGGAAAATGACTATCCCCAAAATTTGTCACCACCAAAAAAATCGTTCAAGGGCTCAAAATGTTCGTACTCTCATGTACTTTCGAAAGTCACATGGCGTTTGCGGAAAATTCGAAATGGCGGTCAATAGAGAGCCCATTAACCCTTTGAAGCATACATTTTTCTTTACACGGAAAACAGCTGGTTACTCGGGGGTTTTTGGGGTCGCTGATCACGAATATAACCTCAGATTTTCAAAATTTAAAATGGCGGATCTAATATGGCGGACCGAATTCGTAAAAAGTTTCTTGCTCAAGCTGAAATTTGTCACTCGGGGTTTTCGGGGTTGCTGATCACGAATATGACCTCAGATTTTCAAAATTTAAAATGGCGGATCCAATATAGCGGACCGAATTCGTAAAAAGTTTCTTGATCAAGCTGAAATTTGTTACTCGGGGGTTTTCGGGGTCGCTGATCACGAATATGACTTCAGATTTTCAAAATTCAAAACGGCGGAACCAATATGGCAAATCAATGTCATAAAATAATGGTGGTAAAAATATGGTAAAAATATGGTAAAAATTGTTATAATGCTTTTATACATCTGTTTCAAGGAAATGTACCATTGTTGAGGATGATATAACTATTACTGAAGAAACTTTTATTTACTTGTCGTAACTTTTTACAATTCAATCTGCCACCTTGGATCCGCCATTTTTAATTTTAAAAATCTGGGGTCAGATTTGTAATCTGCGATCACGACAACCCCCGAGTACTCATGTTTCATTTCGATCAAGTAACATTCTACATATCGGTCATCTTGAATCTGCCATTTTTAATTTTAAAAATTTGATGTCTGATTCGTAATCAGCGATCGCGAAAACCCCCGAGTACCCAGTTTCAGCTTGATCAAGTAACGTTTTACGAATTCGGTCCGCCATATTGGATCCGCCATTTTGAATTTTGAAAATCTGAGGTCATATTCGTGATCAGCAACCCCGAAAACCCCGAGTGACAAATTTCAGCTTGAGCAAGAAACTTTTTACGAATTCGGTCCGCCATATTAGATCCGCCATTTTAAATTTTGAAAATCTGAGGTTATATTCGTGATCAGCGACCCCAAAAACCCCCGAGTAACCAGCTGTTTTCCGTGTAAAGAAAAATGTATGCTTCAAAGGGTTAATGGGCTCTCTATTGACCGCCATTTCGAATTTTCCGCAAACGCCATGTGACCTTCGAAAGTACATAGGAGTACGAACATTTTGAACCCTGAAACGATTTTTTTGGTCGTGACAAATTTTGGGGATCGTCATTTTCCGGATGAAATGTGATATTTAATGGGTTAATGGGCTCCCTATTGACCGCCATTTTGAATTTTCCGCAAACGCCATGTGACTTTCGAAAGTACATGAGAGTACGAACATTTTGAGCCCTTGAACGATTTTTTTGGTGGTGACAAATTTTGGGGATCGTCATTTTCCGGATGAAATGTGATATTTAATGGGGTTAATGGGCTCCCTATTGACCGCCATTTTGAATTTTCCACAAGCGCCACATGACCTTCGAAAGTACATGAGAGTACGAACATTTTGAGCCCAGGAACGATTTTTTTGGTCGTGACAAATTTTGGACATAGCTCTGTCTCAGTTGACGTGGAATGTCCCATATATAAAAACAAAACTCTGCCATTGACGGTCCCAAGCCCGTGTGCGAAAAGAGGAGGGTGTTTCGAAAAATGTAATTTTGGGGGTCGCTAATTATGAATCTAAAGTCAGATCATTGACCCCAAAAAAGGAGTCACAAATTTTGGCGAATCTGAAGATGTAATCTGAAGAATATTGAAAGACTCCTTCCTATTGGTCCCGTCATTTTGTAATTTTATAAACTGACTACAAATTTGTAATCAGCGACGCCAAAAACCCTCAAGAAACAAGTTTCAAGAGAATCCGGTTGATTTTTACAAATTCGTCCGCCATATTGGATCCGCCATTTGAATCTTGAAAATCTGATTTCAGATTCGTAATCAGCGACCCCGAAAACCCCCGAGTAACAAGTTTCAAGAGAATCCGGTTGATTTTTACAAATTCGTCCGCCATATTGGATCCGCCATTTTGAATTTTGAAAATCTGACTCCAGATTCGTAATCAGCGACCTCGAAAACATACGAAACCATGTTTTAAGATATACATTAATTATCAAATTTCGTTACAATCAAATTAAATCGAAAAAATAGTGCGTTTTTTGGTGTAAATTTGTTAATAACAAAAAAATTATAAACAATATTGCTAAATATGCTACTTGGTTATCAAGTTTGAACCTTAGCAACATGAAAAATAAAATAAAATGCAAGTTTTTGCAGTTATACTAAAAGTTATGATGAAGGAAAGGAGATTCAAAAGGTGGTTAATATATTGCCGTCTGGGACTGAAAGGGTTAATGCAGTGAATACTTTATTTCGCGAGAAAGTCGCTGCTTTACCAAAACACAACATTTAAAGCAGTAAATTGTTGATAAATTGAAGTTTTTTTGTTAAAGCAGAGAATACTTACATAGGTTAGATGACTCGCTTTAAAAGTATTTAAGTGTTTAAAGCGCGTCAACTAACCTAGGTAGTTGTGTTTTGGTAAAGCAGCGACTTTCTCGCAAAATAAAGTATTCTCTGCTTTAAAAAAAAAAACGTAATATTAGTCGTTTATACCTTCTAATACTCAAAATAGCTGCTATATTTTCCAAACTTTTTTTGTTTATAACTTTTTAATAAAAAACGAGCGACGGCTAAAATCTTCTGAAAGTCACTCAGGAGGGTGACCTCGACAACATACGTCAAGATCAAAGTCATCGGAGGTGCCTCCCCTAAAGTACATAATTACCCACAATAACGGATGGAAATCATTATACAGGGTGTGTCAGAATGTTTGGTACTTTTTTCATATTTAGATAGAGCGAGCCAAACTGAGTCGAAAAGTCCTGTACCATTTTGCAATTTTCGCAATAGTTGATGAGATATTAATGATTAAAAATCGCCGTATTGGCCCGGCCCACCGCCAAATCCAAGCGCGCGGCGAGATGCGGCCGCCCCGCGGTCGGCGCGCGGGCAATTGTTTACTACAAGCGGCGAGATTACGCACAAGCGGCGCGTAACGCCGGGCCCCCGTCCTGAGCAATGATAGTTTCTCGCCTTTTTTAAATAGAAATAAAATTTTTAACAACATAGAAAAATTTGTTGTGCGTACGTATGTACATACGTGTGTACATGCATACACAGGAAAATATCAATTGTACTGCTTCAAAAAGCGATTGCTCAATTTACTTTTTTTCTTTTAGTAATAAGTAACGGTTGTCTTTAAGAAATAATATTTTCTTGATAATAGTCTTAAAATGTACATATTTTAGAAAGAATCTTTATCATGTACTCGAAAGAAGAATTTATACTCCTTCAAAGAACATAATAAAATTTTATCAAAGAAAAGTTAAAATAATAAATAAAGTAATATGAGGACCCTCGAGATTAAAATAGAAGAATTAGTCAAGGCTATGAGGGTCAGACGCAGATCACATGCATAATATCAGAAATAACTGATTTATTCATCGTTTTGATACATTACATCGATCCGTACGTTTCGGCTCAGTTTTAAGCCATCTTCAGCGGTAGTTACACGTTCTCCGTACCGTATGGTGAATTTACTGATTCAAAGTATCGGGGTTTTACTATTGGTACACGCAATATTGTGACGGTGTCAAATGGTGCTTTGTTATAATCCTCGCCGGTGTATTGATCTACGACATACCTCTTCTTGCAAGACTTTTCATATCATTGTGTGTCGTGTCGACAAGATCGTCAAGTCTTCTCGCAGAGAGTATTTATTATGTACATGGCTCTGTATTCCACGTTTTTCAGACCGAATAGGGAATAGTTTCCTAAGGGATCTTTTTAATATCTCAACATTAATTGAACAAATTTACAGATATGGATCAATTGGTCTATGTTTCTGATACTTTGAATCAGTAAACTCACCATATACCGTACGTGTAACTTAACTTCTGTAACTACCGCTGAAGGTGGCTCAAAGCTGAGCCGAAACGTACGGATCGATGTAATGTATCAAAACGACGAATAAATCAGTTATTTCTGATATTACGCACTGTGATCTGCACCTGACCCTCATAGTCTTGACTTCTCCTATCAAAATAATTAGCAAATCAAATTTTTGTTTTAATTTTATATTTTTAACTGAAGAACTGAATAATTATTGGATTTTAGAATATTATTTATTTTAAGCAATATTATCAAGAAAACATTTTTTGTAAAGATCATCGTTACTTAAAAGAAGAGAAAATTGAGTAATTGGTTTTCTTAGCACTAGAATGATGATATTTTTTTGCGTGTGCGTATAGGGCACGCCATTTTACTATTTAATACCATCATAAAAATTCTACCAAATTAAATTGATACTCAAAGAAAAGAAATTATTATTATGTCTAGACATACTTATAATTTATCGAATTATTATTAAGCTATAATTGAAAATGCAGATTTAAAATTATGTCTAGACAAAATATTAATTTCGAATTTATTTTGTTATAACATAAAAATTTTTCGGGAATTAAAATTATGTATGTACATAATTGTAATTCCCGAATTTTACTTATGTACACAATTTTAATTCTTGAATTTCTATTCACGCAAAAAAATATCATCATTCTAGTGCTAAGAAAACCAATGACTCAGTTTTCTCTTCTTTTAAGTAACGATGATCTTTACAAAAAATGTTTTCTTGATAATATTGCTTAAAATAAATAATATTCTAAAATCCAATAATTATTCAGTTCTTCAGTTAAAAATATAAAATTAAAACAAAAATTTGATTTGCTAATTATTTTGATAGGAGAAGTCAAGACTATGAGGGTCAGGTGCAGATCACAGTGCATAATATCAGAAATAACTGATTTATTCGTCGTTTTGATACATTACATCGATCCGTACGTTTCGGCTCAGCTTTGAGCCATCTTCAGCGGTAGTTACAGAAGTTAAGTTACACGTTCTCCGTATCGTATGGTGAGTTTACTGATTCAAAGTATCAGAAACATAGACACATGCACAGCAATGATATGAAAGGTCTTGCAAGAAAAGGCATGTCGTAGGTCAACACACCGGCGAGGATTATAACAAAGCACCATTTGACACCGTCTCAAAATGACACGGATTTTTAGCATCATGCATGTCACGGTTTTGAGCAAATTGTAATTTATGCTCATGAACTTTGGTCGTTGGCAAATCGGGGTTTTACTATTGGTACACGCAATATTGTGACGGTGTCAAATGGTGCTTTGTTATAATTCTCGCCGGTGTGTTGACCTACGACATGCCTCTTCTTGCAAGACCTTTCATATCATTGTGTGTCGTGTCGATAAGATCGTCAAGTCTTTTCGCAGAGAGTATTCATTATGTACATGGCTCTGTATTCCACGTTTTTCAGACCGAATGGTGAGTTTCCTAAGGGATCTTTTTAATGTCTCAACATTAATTGAACAAATTTACAGATATGGATCAATTGGTCTATGTTTCTGATACTTTGAATCAGTAAACTCACCATACGGTACGGAGAACGTGTAACTTAATTTCTGTAACTACCGCTGAAGATGGCTTAAAACTGAGCCGAAACGTACGGATCGATGTAATGTATCAAAACGACGAATAAATCCAGTTATTTCTGATATTATGCACTGTGATCTGCGTCTGACCCTCATAGCCTTGACTAATTCTCCTATTTTAATCTCGAGGGTCCTCATATTACTTTATTTATTATTTTAACTTTTCTTTGATAAAATTTTATTATGTTCTTTGAAGGAGTATAAATTCTTCTTTCGAGTACATGATAAAGATTCTTTCTAAAATATGTACATTTTAAGACTATTATCAAGAAAAAAATATTCTTTCTTAAAGACAACCGTTACTTATTACTAAAAGAAAAAAAGTAAATTGAGCAATCGCTTTTTGAAGCAGTACAATTGATATTTTCCTGTGTATGCATGTACACACGTATGTACATACGTACGCACAAAAAATGTTTCTGTGTTGTTAAAAATTTTATATATATTTCACGTAAAATCGAACACTCGCTGCCTACTACAATTTTCAACCGAAATACTTCTATAAAAGCTTAAATAAAAGGTATGAACATAGACTTTGAAGTATCATGTGGCCCTTTGTGTGATTCAAAATGGCTGCTCCAATATGGCGGATGTAATGCGCAAAATCGCAGAAAATCGGTATAATTTATTGATAAATGTTATATAAAGTATTATTTACGTCCTTAAATGTTCTCGGAATGTTACTGGAGATATAACATCCTCTAGAGATTTAAAGGTCAACATGGCGGATCCAACATGGCGGACGTAAAATCCAAAATTCAACCAATTTCCGCGAAACTTTGCATCCAGGAGTTTTTTAAGTTGCTGATTACGAATCCGTTTTCGGATTTTCAAAATTCAAAATGGCGGGTCCAACATGGCGGAAGTTAAATCCAAAATTCAACCAATTTCCGCGAAACTTTGCATCCAGAGAGATTTTGGATCGCTGATTACGAATCCGTTTTCGGATTTTCGGATTTGTGCGCGCGCGCGTGCGTGTGTGTGTGTGCGTGTGGGTGTGCGTGTGTGTGTGTTTGCATACCCCAAGGATAAGGACCTCGTGATTCGTCACAGTATTTAAAGACTCCAAACCCTACTTGTGGTGTGCGTGTGCGTGTGAGTGTACATGTGCGTGTTTGTGTGCTTGAAGCTTCTAATTAATTTACTTTTCACTTTGGTCTACTGTTTTTAGGGAGGATAGCTCCATGAGCTGCATTAGAATATCTTTTAATGACAATTCGCATATCATCCATGGGAATAAATGCATGACTTTTCTGAATATCCGGTATCATTTTAACTTTGCTAAATCTTTCTTCCAGAAACTGCCTTACGTGCTCATGTTCTTTTTTTGTATAAAAATGTACATCCATATTAACAAAATTTCGTTTAGCCCACTTGAAGAGAGCCACAGGTGTTAAGATAGGTTCCGTAGGTGAAGCTTGCAGACTGGCTTTTACCGCTTCTCTTTTAGCGGTAGCAGCCACTCCATCGCAGGCTCCCTTACCGTAGGCGGTAGCATGAAAATGCCACTCCGCTTCTACATTAAAATCATGTTTGTGGTGTAGCAAATTCGCGATGTTGAAGCAATTCTTGTAATGTTGCTTTGCTCCGTCTGTAAAATAGATTACTTTCTTTACGTTATAGTTCAATTTTATTTCCTTTATGACGATTTTTTGGCTGACATATACAGCTGCTGTATCGTGAGAAAGGCTATTAGACAAAATAAGAATGCTACGATGTTTCAGTTTTTTATTCTTCCTATAATAATAAACAAAGAGATGCAGAGTACACTGATCATTGTTGTAGTGAAACGCCTGTGCGGCATCTTGTACAACAAATGCGTAGTTTTCAGAAAAATTGCATTGTACAAGTACTTCTCCATCCTTCAGAGTAGCCTTTATCTTTTCCAAATAATTTGATTGCTCCTTTGCAATAAAATTATGAGTTTTCAGGTTCATTAATTTCTCACTTAACTCTTGCATGAAGTCCTCAACGGGAAAACAGTCGGTACGCAAAGTGGCTAAGTGGCAATTGACTCCCAAACGCTAAAGGTAATTTCAGTAACCGCTGCTTCGTTAAGAAGGGAAATCAAAAAATTGCAGACATTTTGTGTTTCAGGACATAATGCACAGTTATTTAAATGACAGTCAGGGTTGGATTCTTTGCACATTATTGCTTTAAGACAATCTTTAAAATCTGTCATTTGTTTTTGTGAGTTCTTCGTTAAGTTATTTAAATTTATTGCATCCAGCATCAACTTACAGTTTTGATGGGTAACACAAACGCACACACAATGAGTACCACTTGCACCTGCAAGGATACATTGCTTTGGACGTAACTGACAAAACTTGGAGAAACCAATTAGATAATCAACGTTTTCTTCCTTATACTTAGCATGGAGTTCCTTTAAGTTATAAAGCATAAGCCGCTTTTGCTCAACAGATTTGTGTCCATCACTTCTTACAGAAACTACGTCCTTTTTACCGGACATAATTCTACTGTTAGAATCATTGAGAAAGAATTCCTTCACTTTCTCGACGGTTTCGTTAGATACAGTCTGACCAACTCTCCGTTGAAGTATCAGAAGAATTCCTTTGGAAGATCTGAGATTTTTGGCCTTTTGTGCCATATCCGTTGTCGTGTCGAATTCCAGTGCTGTTTTCCGGACAGACCAACTAGGTGGAGCAATTGTTAAAATACGTAAGCGATCAGGATCGTTGTAAGGCAAACTGGAGAATTTTTCCTTTAAGCCACTCAACAGCTCTTCCAACTCTTCTTGTCTAGAAGTTATTTCACGGCAACGCTTTTTTTGTAATTGTTCAATACTATCATTACTTTCATTAAGACTTGTGTCACTAACACTGGAATTGGATACATTCATCGCATATACTTTTTTTCGACACGCGCTGCAAATTTTTCCTTTTGGATCTAGTGACGGAAATGTTTTAGCCATGGACGAACTAAGAGAACGCAAGCCAAATCCGATACGATTGTCAATATGATCTTTCCCAAAAGGATTAACACACCGGTCGCTCGATTTATGAGGTCTGCCGCTCATGGTTACCAACAAAACTCTAAATTGCACTACAAACTAAGTGAAATTTGAAAACACAGTGACAAAAGAACAACAGAAGACCAATAGTATATTGTGCACCAAGGGGCAAAAGTAGCGTTTTTCTGAAAAAGCTTTCGCCCCGAGGTGCACACGATATTTTTCACAATACCTTTACGGAAAGTTCGACTTCCATGCTTAGAGAGAAGCGAGAGTGGTCAATTTTAAGCCAAGGCGGCATAGCGGGCGGACCCGCTAAACAGGGAGGAAAGTGGTCACTTTCCTCCCTAGGGAGAAAAGTGGTTACTTTCCGCCCGCTATGCCGCCTTGGCGTGAAATTGACCGCTTTCGCCCCTCTCTAGGCATGGAAAGTCGAACTTTCCGTGGAGGTGTTGTGAAAAATGTATTTTGTCAACTTCGTAGCATCTGATGCTGCTTTAATGAGGACACGAGCAACAAAAGTGCGCTATGCAAAAATACTTACACTGCATACGCACAAAAAATTTGGTTACTACTAAAATTCACTCGGCTTACTATACACCTAAAGAACTTTGCACCGTACTTTCGGTACCCACTGCAGTTGGCTGCTTCAATATGAGTTTAACACTCTTGTCTACTTTCGCAAGATCAGTCGAGAAGTCTCTCTTTTTAGTTTTAATTAAGTGTATTGAATGGGGCTATTCAATGCACGGATATCAACAGAGAGACACAGACAGGGATAAGGGGGGGAGGGGGAGAGAGAGAGAGAGAGAGAGAGAGAGAGAGAGAGAGAGAGAGAGAGAGAGAGAAAGATAATTTTATTATGCCCAAGCAATGGCTAAAGGGCAAATATAAGAATACAAACAATAGTTATAAAGGCAAGCACATGCTCCCTCTCAAACAATATGCAACTACAAACTAACTTACAACCAACGCTACTTAAAACTAACGCAACTTAGAACTAACAGAATAATACCGCGCAAACCAAATTAACGAAAGAATACAATAGGAAGTACGCAAGAACAGAAGAGCAAAAGAACTAAAGACACGTCACTCGGATTCAGACGAAAGTAAAAACATACGAAGTAGGCTCTTGAATGATGCTAGAGTGGATGCCGATGTAATTGTGCTGGGAAGAGAACGCCAAAAATATATGGAGAAAAGTTGGAAAGAATTTCTATAAGCAACTGTTCTGTGAGCAGGAATATGGAAGGCTTGAGCAGAAGAAGCGGTTAGACGGTCAGATCTCCTAAGTGTTGGATCGGGAGAAATAAAAAGCTCACGCAGATATGAAGGTGAACTCAAATGCAGAATATGATAAATCTGGCATCCAAGAAAGTAATATCGTCTATTTTCAACTGAGAGCCA
This sequence comes from Temnothorax unifasciatus, assembly GCA_030770225.1. NCBI lineage: Eukaryota > Metazoa > Arthropoda > Insecta > Hymenoptera > Formicidae > Temnothorax > Temnothorax unifasciatus. The sequence goes on from JASTWK010000364.1 coordinate 31,158, forward strand.
TTTCAGCTGACGTCTAAACGGTGTAATATGTTCGTTGCGCTTAAGGTCATAGATAAAACAAATACAACAGTTGACGAGTCTTTGTAACTTAGTGTTTAACTCATTGGTCAAATCATGATATACGAGACAACAATAATCGATATGTGGTATAATCAAAGTTGTAACGAGTTTAATTCTAAGGTTAGTACCAAGAGAGTTCTTGTTGAACTTCAAATTATTCAACGCATGATGGACTCTTTGTGAGACCAGCGAAATATGCTTCGTCCAAGAAAGATTGGACGTGAAGATGACACCCAAGTTTCTCACCTCACTCACAAATGGTAAGGGCGTATTATTCACAACAATAGGTGGCAGACTGCTAAGATCAATGCCATTCACGTACGCTCGACTGCCAAATATAATAACCTTAGATTTAGCAGGGTTAAGCTTGAGTCCGTTCATATTAGCGTAGTCAAAAATAGCATTGGCATCACTCGCAACCAATGCCAACGCATGATGAATATCAGCCGGTGAACATAGGCGGTAAATCTGAACAAAATCATATCAATCATATCTCATCAGCAAAAATCATATGAGACACTTAACGTAAAATTTTATATACTTATGTCATTGATATACAGAGAAAACAGCAGAGGACCAAGCACTAAACCTTGAGGGACACCAGACGAAGTAAATAGCCAGTCAGAAAAATTGCCTGCGTCATCAATAACTGCCTGAGAACGGCCCGTCAGATAGGAGAAAATCCAGTTTAGGACAGCATCAGAGAAGCCAATTTGTTTGAGTTTAATAAGTAATAGCAAATGGGGAACTGTATCAAATGCCTTGCTAAAGTCGAAAAGTATCATGATAGTAATGAGTCCATCATCAATCCCATGCTTGATATCATTGCAAATACGTAGAAGTGCCGACTGAGTATTATAGCCAGAGCGGTATGCTGACTGTCTGGGATTCAGGATGTCATGCTCATTTAAGTAGTCTAATATTTGTGAGGCTACAATCCGCTCCAATAATTTAGACAATTCAGGCAAGTTCGCAATACGTCTCGTATCAGACGGGGATAGTGGTGTTCGAATCTTTGAAAGCGGGCGAATATATGCCTTCTTCCACTCTGACGGAAACGACGAAGTGTCTAACGATCGATTAAATACGGACACCAGTAATGGCGAAATAATAGGCATACGCAATACGCAAAACATATAGTGGAATACCATCTGAACCAGAAGCATAAGAGTGAAGAGTGAAAGGAGAGAGAGAGACGAGAGGAGAGAGGATGAAGAGAGAAGAGAGAGAGGAGAGAGAGAGAGGAAGAGAGGAGAGAGAGAGGGAGAGGAGGAGGGAGAGGAGGGAGGGAGGGAGGGGATGGGAGGGAGGGAGGAGGGGGGTCTTTCTTTCCTTCTTCCTTCTTTCTTCCTTTCTTTCTTTACTTTTTCTTTTCTTTCTTTCTTTCTCTCTTTTTCTTTTTCTTTTTTCCTTCTTTCTTTCTTTTCTAGTCCTCTCTCTCTTTTTTCCTTTCTTTTTCTTTCTCTTTTTTTTTTTTTCTCTTTCTCTTTCTTCCCTTTCTTTCCTCCATTTCTTTCTTATCTATTTATTCTTCTTTTCTCTCTCTCTCTCCTCTCTCTCTCTCTCTCGCTCTCGCTCTCTCGCTCTCTCTCGCTCGCGCGCTCCCGGTGAGAAGGGGAATCAAGGAGATAAGTCACATCATAGTTTTAGCTATCATAGACATGGATCTAAGAGTCAGCCATTATTAGCCATTTTAAATTTGTTAATTTTTAATGTTGTTAAGACCGCAATAGATTTGTGATCAGTGGCACAAGAAACTTTTGCACACCATGTCCGACCGAAATTAGTCTATTAGCCTAAGATAAGATGACTTCATTTCTACTGTACGCCATTTTGTAACACCATTACCTTAAATTTTAAAATTGAAATTTAAACTCGTCATCAGTTTTATTGAATATTCTTACGTGCTATTGTATTTCCTTGGAAAAAGCCCGTAAGATAATTTCAGAAACTGTTTGATTTTATCCGTCATCTTCGATCAACCACTTTGATAAACAAGAAATTTCAAAGGTCTTATTCAGTCACAGAGAGCCTAGGGAATTACGTAATCAATTATAATTATTTAAATCCGATCTGTCATTAATCAAGATTTTTGGTTGCTTCAAAGCTTCCATCCGCCATGTTGGATCCGCCATGTTGACTTTTAAATTTCTAGAGGATGTTATATCTCCAGTAACATTACGAAAACATTTAAGTACGTAAATAATACTTTATATAACATTTATCAATAAATTATACCAATTTTCTGCGATATTGCGCATTACATCCGCCATATTGGAGCAGCCATTTTGAATCACACAAGGGGCCACATGATACTTCAAAGTCTATGTTCATATCTTTCATTTAAGCTCTTATAGAAGTATTTCGGTTGAAAACTGTAGTGGGCAGCGAGTGTTCGATTTCACGTGGAATGACCCATATATATATATATATATGGGGCATTCCACGCTAATTCGTAAGGGGTCAAACTTCGACCTTTTTATTTTTGATGGCTGCTCGTTTTTTAACAGGTCTTTACGAGTACTATACCCATGTAAGATCGTTTATATAATAAATGTAGCGTTTCCGAAATACAGCCTGCGCAAAATGAGGACTGCAAAATTTTTAATGAATTTTTTCGCCTATTAGACAACGTCTAAGAAAAAAATTTATTGAGCATAAAATACGCTATTTAGATCATAGTTTAAAAAAAAAATTATTTTAAATTTTTATAATAATAATTTTAAACTAATAAAGTAAAAAAACACACAAAAATTTGAATATCTTGAAAACCCCATTTTCTATTTTTTTGAAATTTATAGGGAATATTCTAGAGAGTATTAGAAAAATTTTAAGACTGGTCCGAAGTTGCGCAGAATTTTTGAGAATTTTTTATAAATTTTTTTGTAAGGCAGTAGTAATATTTGATTCAGAAAAGTGTAGTTAAAAACGCTTTTCAGACAATTCTAAATCGATTTAGATGTACTTTTTTTTTAGTGATTGACGTTACTATGATGAAGATCTCGGCATAGCACACGACAATTGCGATGAACAGTGTGGGAAAGGCGAAAAAAATAGATTTATGAGGAAATTTAATTCAATAAGTACATTTATTTAAGAACATATTATTTATTATTTTATTATTTTGTGCTCAGTATAATTATTTGAAAATGAGTAATCTTTAACAATTAATTTATCATTTTTACTTGGTATGACGCAGTGGACACGTTGAGTCTGAGGTATTCTTTTTGTTTGATTGTACCGACCTGTCAAAAATTTGGCGGCAATTTCATAATTTTTTTTGTCCCAATACTTGACAGTGATGGATGGCAGTGTGCCCGGTTCATTAGCCCAGTTGAATAAATCCATCGGGTCCAAAATTTGTTGGTCGGTAGGACGTTGAAGACTTGCTCGCGCAGCTAAGCGTTTCAGCGTCCCACCGATTCCATCACATGGCCCTTTGCCATGAGCAGTGGCAAAGAAGTGCCATTCAGCGCGAACACCAAAGTCGACCTCGTGGTGGTAAATGTTCGAGAAATTTTTAAAATTTTTGAATTGCTGCGGTGCTCCGTCAGAAAAATAAATTATTTTCGAAACGTGTGGTACGAGAGACTTCATAAATTCGTTCACAAATCGCGAAAACGCCCAAACCGTGATGGCGTCGTGATGCAAACAATCCGAGATGATTGTAAGACTTTTGTGGCTCAGGATTTCATTGGAACAATAATCAGGCGACTGTCTATCCTGTAGTTTTATATTACAAATCCAATGGAATCCTGAGCCACAAAAGTCTTACAATCATCTCGGATTGTTTGCATCACGACGCCATCACGGTTTGGGCGTTTTCGCGATTTGTGAACGAATTTATGAAGTCTCTCGTACCACACGTTTCGAAAATAATTTATTTTTCTGACGGAGCACCGCAGCAATTCAAAAATTTTAAAAATTTCTCGAACATTTACCACCACGAGGTCGACTTTGGTGTTCGCGCTGAATGGCACTTCTTTGCCACTGCTCATGGCAAAGGGCCATGTGATGGAATCGGTGGGACGCTGAAACGCTTAGCTGCGCGAGCAAGTCTTCAACGTCCTACCGACCAACAAATTTTGGACCCGATGGATTTATTCAACTGGGCTAATGAACCGGGCACACTGCCATCCATCACTGTCAAGTATTGGGACAAAAAAAATTATGAAATTGCCGCCAAATTTTTGACAGGTCGGTACAATCAAACAAAAAGAATACCTCAGACTCAACGTGTCCACTGCGTCATACCAAGTAAAAATGATAAATTAATTGTTAAAGATTACTCATTTTCAAATAATTATACTGAGCACAAAATAATAAAATAATAAATAATATGTTCTTAAATAAATGTACTTATTGAATTAAATTTCCTCATAAATCTATTTTTTTCGCCTTTCCCACACTGTTCATCGCAATTGTCGTGTGCTATGCCGAGATCTTCATCATAGTAACGTCAATCACTAAAAAAAAAAGTACATCTAAATCGATTTAGAATTGTCTGAAAAGCGTTTTTAACTACACTTTTCTGAATCAAATATTACTACTGCCTTACAAAAAAATTTATAAAAAATTCTCAAAAATTCTGCGCAACTTCGGACCAGTCTTAAAATTTTTCTAATACTCTCTAGAATATTCCCTATAAATTTCAAAAAAATAGAAAATGGGATTTTCAAGATATTCAAATTTTTGTGTGTTTTTTTACTTTATTAGTTTAAAATTATTATTATAAAAATTTAAAATAATTTTTTTTTAAACTATGATCTAAATAGCGTATTTTATGCTCAATAAATTTTTTTCTTAGACGTTGTCTAATAGGCGAAAAAATTCATTAAAAATTTTGCAGTCCTCATTTTGCGCAGGCTGTATTTCGGAAACGCTACATTTATTATATAAACGATCTTACATGGGTATAGTACTCGTAAAGACCTGTTAAAAAACGAGCAGCCATCAAAAATAAAAAGGTCGAAGTTTGACCCCTTACGAATTAGCGTGGAATGCCCCATATATATTGTTTGGGAACATAAACCAGGTTTTTGAGTAAACTTATGCACGAGTTCTATTGCGAACGTTTATTCTCTTTCGCCATATTGCTTACACACACACACACTCTGTATAGAGAGCGCTATAATCGGGAACATCCCGCCCCCCTTGAAAGACTTTCTTTCAATAAATTTAATGTTAACAAAATTATTCTCTGGTAACTGAATGACATGTGAAATCAAATAATAATACTTATATGACTAGTCTAACTAAATAACCAAATGACTAGTCTTCTATAAAAAGAAATATAATGTTAAGAAATTCAATAAGTTTCTACATAGCATTATCGCAAGTAGGTTTGATCAAGGCTAAATAAACTCGTTAACTTCGAATTTAGAAAAATGCGCGATTATCTAACTATTCTAATCTGGATTTTCTTTGGGCAGCGGACAGAGCTTCGTTACAGCTCTTTTGAACAGTCCAGCTGCAGTACGGACGATGGCCACCCTCACAACGTCATCAGCTCCTGGAATAACTTCTACCATGCGTCCAAGAACCCATTGAAGTGGTGGCACGTTATCCTCTTTGAGCAGCACCAATGTACCGATCTCCAAATTGTCACTCTTGGTGTACCATTTCTGACGTGTCCAAGTCCACCGTCTTGCATTCAGGCCATTCTCCTGTAGTAAGCCATCTAGGTCCATGCCACCACAGTTCGCTATGCATCCAGTCCTCAACTGACATGCCTCTTGATATCAAGTCCGCGGGATTGTCTTTTGATGGTACATGCAGCCAAATTGCGTTTTGAGTTAATTCTTGTATCTTCGTGATCCTATTTGCAACGTACGTCTTGCGGATATTAGGCGGCGAGGCTATCCAACTCAGTACAATCTTTGAGTCACTTAAGAGGAATATGCTCCGGATTTTATTGCCAAATGCTTCTCTTGCTGTATCGCACAACTTAGAGAGTAAAAGTGCTGCGTTTAGTTCGAGCCTTGGTAGTGAAATGGTTTTGAGCGGAGCTACCCTACTCTTGGCGCTTATTAAATGCGAGTTAGTCTCTTTCTTGGTATTCTTGGAGACTGCGTAAAGGCATGCTCCGTATGCTTTTTCTGACGCATCACCAAACCCAACGAGATCGAATTTCTTCTCAGAGTTTTCTGGAGTGATGTTCCTTGGTATGCGCATGTTGTTGATATTTGCCAAGGATCTGTAGTATTGATCCCAGAGAAGTTGCAGCTCTGAAGGTAGATTTTCGTCCCATCCTGTCTGCAGCTGCCACATTCGCTGCATGAGGCACTTTGCGTTGATGAGTACTGGTACCAAGAGACCTAAAGGGTTAAAAATCTGGGCTATCGTTGATAGCACAATTCTTTTCGTCCTTCTGGGCGATTCTTTAATGGTTATGCTGTATTATACAGTGTCTGCTCCAGCATCCCAAAGAAGGCCTAATGTTTTTAGCGCTCCTTCTTTGTCCATAATCAAAAGACTATCTACTTTGTTGCTTTGTGATACGCTTTCCAAGATTCTTTTGTCGTTTGAGCGCCATTTTCTTAACTGAAACTGGCCTCGCTGAAAAATTTGCGTCAGTTGCTGTTGTAATGCGATCGCTTCTTCGATGGTATCCTCACCCGTTATCACGTCATCCACACAAGAGTCATCCTTGAGCACCTTTGCTGCCCGGGGAAATTGCTTCTCCTCGGCGGATAGTTGCTGCACACTCCTAACAGCTGAGTGCGGGGCTGATGCCGTGCCGTACGTCACCGTGTTGAGTCGGTATAATTGAATCGGCTGCGTCATATCGTATCTCCAGAATATCCTTTGAAAGTCACGGTCCTCCTCTCGTACTAGGATTTGGCGATACATGGCTGCTATGTCAGCAGTCATGGCAAACTCATGTGTTCTGAATCGCATGAGGATACTAAAGAGGTCCTGCTGTAGATTTGGGCCAACCATTAGTCGATCGTTCAGCGATGTGCCGAGTGACGTCTCCGCTGATGCGTCGAACACGACACGTAACTTTGTTGTGATGCTTTCAGGACGAATCACTTGATGATGCGGCAACACGTATGTTTCTTCCGGTTTCGATTGAGCATCACTTGGTACAAGTGACATGTGTCCTTGCTGCTCGTAATCCTTCATGAATTCGACATATTGTGATTTGATCTCCGGATTAGCTTTGAAACGTCTTTCAAGTGCAAAAAATCTTCTCTTCGTCTCCGATTCTCCCAGTATCACCTCCTGTTTTTGTGGTAATGCTACGATGAATCTTCCGTCTTTGTCTCGTTTAAATGTCTCGCAGAAATGCCGCTCACACTCTGCTTCTTCCTTTGTCCAATGACGCGTCTCACAAATTTCCTCCTGAGTCCAGAAACGTTCTAGCTGCGTCTGCAATGTTTTGTTCGTTACTAGTCCGCAAAATCGCGGAGAGCTTCTCTCAGCCGTATCAATCAACTCTCCTCCGACGATCCAACCCAGAAGAGTGCTTTGCAATTTTGGCAGTCCCTTCGCCTGCTTCATAGAATCCGCGCACAAAAGTTCCCAGAACACTCCGGCTCCGATAAGAAGATCTATTGTCCCTGGTTCGTGGAAGCTGGGATCCGCGAGTTTCACTTCTTCCGGCAGAACTATGAAATTTGTATTTATTTTTACCTGCGGTAACTTCTCCGTTATGTGTGGTAATACTAGGCATTCTATTATCCTTTTGTAATCTGTGTGCATAGACTTGATTTTTACCGTAACTGTTGGTCCGACCGTTGTCTGAGTCTGATTCACGCCGCTGATAAGCTCATTTCGTTTTCTGCACTTCAATTTGAGCTTACTCACGAGTTCCTCTGTGATGAGGTTTGACTGACAAGGGAAGGGTCAACCCTTGGGGTCACCGATTTTGTCGAAACTTTACTAAAATGTAGTATTGATATAGAAATGACAAACCCTGTACGGATACGATGCGCTTCTCAACCGTTGCCGAGAAATCGCGATGTGAATTTTAGCTTAGACAAAAAAATGTTTATTATTATAATTTTAAAACTGTGCATAAAATGTTCGTAAAATATTAGCGATTTTGAAAGTAACATTTTAAGGCATGCTTCTTGCAAAAAATTATTTATATTCGGTTATAATATTATTTTCTATGCATTCGAATTGCCTTGCATTGGAATTATGATGCATTGGAATTATAATGCGGTATACAGCACAGCCTCTTCCTAGAATTTTACGTCTTATATTTCAAAACATTAGGGACATTTGGGACCTTTCAAACCTGCGATGTATATTTCTATCGTCAGGTTAAAAATTTTCTCAAGCGCTTGCAGAATGCTCCTATATTACTACAAGAAAAAAGAGAAATAGCATCTCGTGAAGATGTTATAAAAATTCACTCCTTAATATTGCATCAGTTAAATGCTCCGGTATTTTCGCTTATGATTAAATACGCATGGTTTGCATCAAAACTGACGAGCGAACGGCCGAGCTTTTTGAATGTTAATGACGTGTGTTTTCCTGTTTTATTATTAAAAACAAAATGTGCCTGCAAAAAAATTGGATTTATAAAGTGTGCTTGGTGTAAGTCAGTTTTATGTTTCACTTGTTTTTTTTATTTCAATCACTCTAAAGTTTGTAAAGTTACAGAGCAAGACGAATAATCGCAATCATTTTATTATAATATTCTCTTTTTGTACGCCTTTTTTTATTGTAACCTTTTTTTTATATCTATACGAAACTAATAAATAAACCAATAAATATACATACAATTTTTTTAATATTATGTAAATATCCCCGCCAATATATATATATATTTTTATTTACTTTCAAAATCGCTAATATTTTACGAACATTTTATGCACAGTTTTAAAATTATAATAATAAACATTTTTTTGTCTAAGCTAAAATTCACATCGCGATTTCTCGGCAACGGTTGAGAAGCGCATCGTATCCGTACAGGGTTTGTCATTTCTATATCAATACTACATTTTAGTAAAGTTTCGACAAAATCGGTGACCCCAAGGGTTGACCCTTCCCTTGTGAGATCCGGAATCCAAGAGAACGCGACATCTGTGTTGTTTTCCATCTGCATCTTCAATGTTTACTCGAGCTGTTGACAACACGATTTGTGTATTTTGCTTTCGCATGAAGTTGATCACTGATGATGCCTCCGTTATCTCGTTGGCACGTTCTTCTGACTTTACGCAATGTGCGACGACCGCTTTTTTAGGTGACTCCTCGTTGGGCTTCTGTTCCGCTGATTTGTCTTCCTGCTCAAGATGCAAGAGCGTATTGTGCTTTTTTCCACATTTTTTACAAGTGGATGCCTTGCAATTTACAGCAAAGTGACCCTTTCCTAAACAATTTAGGCAGGCCTTCTTCGATCTTGACTCTTCTATTCGACTGGATACTGACATCTGTAGAAACTGTGGACATTTGTAAACTGCATGATTTCCGCTGCAAGTCAGACAGCTCTGCTGAAAAACAGATGCCAAGGATACTGAATTTCCTTGCTTCTTTAATGTCGAAGGCTTGACCGCTTCGCTCTTGACCTTTCTTTTGTCGATCATTTCCAAGGTGCGACAATGTTCGTTTAAAAATGTTAAATATTCTTCCAACGTTTTTCGTCTCTGCCTGTCACGATTGCATTCTTCTTCCCAATCTTTTTGAGTTGCGTAGTCTAATTTGCTTTTCGTCATGTGTATTAAAAGCTCATCCCAATGCTCCACAGGAAGCTTCAACGTTCTCAATGCTTTGAGATGCGTACGTATGTGCACGATGAGCTGTCTAATTGTCGCTGGCTTATCCTTCGCCACAGCTGGAAATTCAAGCAAACTGTTGAGATGAGTATTTATGAGCAACTTGGTGTTTTCGTAATTCCTTTCTAATAGTTCCCAAGCGCTCTCGTAATTTTCTGCTGAAGTTTCCAATCCACTGATTACCTGTAAAGCTTCTCCTTGAAGCGAATTTTGCAGATATTGAAACTTCTGTATCGCCGTATTAACATTTGCGTGAATCATTGATACATACGCGTCCTTGAAAAGAAGCCACTCGTTGTAGTCTTCTTTAAATTCAGGCAATTTTAAAGTCGGAAGTTTTACATCGAATCGTTGTCCTCTGTCTCTTGGCTGCTCACCACCCTGCGCCGCTGCTATCTGCATTTATGCCACAGCCTGTTCTTGTGCCTTATCCATATCGATGATTGTTTGCGATTTTGTTGCTGCTTCGAAATACACGTTTTCGAAGACTTCTCGTTCCCTTTCGGCTTCTTGTTGAAGCTCGACGTTGACTTCTTCCTCTTCATCGGCCTGTGCTTCACCTAATTTTAATGCGTCTATATTTGTTTGCACCTCCTCAAACATCTTCCATAGCTCCTCAATCCTTTTTGCTTTGATCTTGGCTTCCGACGCTGAGGTTACTTCGCTTATTGTGTTATTTATTCTGGTCATTTGACCCTTAATTGTTGTTCGCTTCTGACACAATTTTTTTTAGCTCCGCCATTGTATCTAAAATGTTAATCAGGTGTAGGCAGTAATTGCAGGAAACTTACTAACCTGTTCTTAATTGCTGTGACCACTGTTTGCGCAGCTGTAATCTGTAAGCCCCACGTTGAGGCAATTTACTTGAATTGTCAATTTGCAGGTTATACGTAACTTTGTGTCGATCTTGATCGATGTGACTGTTGTCTGATGACTCGTAATTCTGCGATGAGAGTGCTTGCCAGTACTCGTTGCATCTACAGATGTGTGACTTGACGCGTGCTCTTCGTGTGTTGCGAATGATTTGGTCTGTTCTTTACAGCCGAACTAATGTGTCGATCTGTCTCGTGCACTGACGTGCCTCGCGATTTCGTCTCGATCGGTGTATCGATGTATCGATGTCTCTACGAGATGCGCTGTCGTGCCCTCTCGTGTTTCGAGCGGCTACTTATTGCGACCGTCGCGAATTCTGTCTATGTTTGTGAGAGAGCGTCGCCGCGATCGCTCCTCTCTCTTCTTGCACATTCACCGTCTCACTTTTACACGTGTGACTTGCGAATGACGCGTTTCACCGTTCTTTGATTGTATCTAATGCATTATTAAATACGCGAAATGATCCACTGATCGTTCACCGTTTGATGTATTCTTGATGTCGGCACTATTTGCGATTTGATGTGGCCGTTGCCACGCTGTCCCCGCGCCACGCCCCGCCGTTGCGTTGCGGACACTTTTGCTGATTGTTGCAATACTTTCGCGATTTTCGTTACTCTTATATGTACATTTTACTTGCCATGGGTTCACTTATCGCGGTTGGGCGCCAAACTTATGTTTGGGAACATAAACCAGGTTTTTGAGTAAACTTATGCACGAGTTCTATTGCGAACGTTTATTCTCTTTCGCCAGGACTTCCGGTTGGGCAAAGAGAGCAAGTGGATGCTCCCGTAAAAGGGAGCAAAGAAAGTGAAAGGAAAGATGGAACAAAGGTAGAAAGTGGCGAGGAAAGAAGGAAAGAATACAAAGGAAAGCCGAAGGAATAAGTGAGCATGGAGGCAGAAGTAACGACGCAAGGAAAACGGAGTAAGGTGGAAAGAATCAACAGCGAGAAAGCGAGGTTAGGACGAGGCAAAGAAAGAAGTCGAAGAGGAGGGGAAAGATATCAGATAAGGAACCGGAAACCGCAAGAACAGAAACGGAGAAACGAGACGACATGGAAAGAAGATCCGCATAGCAGAGTCCTGCAAACCAGCCCGACCCGTGCAAGGGCTTGACGTCTTGAGACGCATGAGCCCGCGAAGCCCAGCCTGCGCGGCCCGCTGGAGTAAACATGCCCGCGAAGCCCAGCCTGCGCGGCCCGCTCGAGTAAACATGCCCGTGAAACCCAGCCCGCGCGGCCCGCGTAAATAAATATTATGTTGCTACGTACGGTGCGCGTTAATAATTCGTTCCCTGAGGTAAGGGGGGTACGTACTACGTAGAAGTTTATGTGTGTTCTAAATAGCTTCTCATTCAGTCATTTGTGTTGAAAATGGCAAGCTCTTCGCAACAAAATATAACTGAAAAGCGACGATCCGCTAGAAAACGGAAAATTGAAGTAAAAGATAAAATTTCCAACGGAGAATATAAAACTATCGCGCCGTGCAGTTCATTATCAAGTGGAATTTGGAAAAAATTTCGTATAATTGTTGATAATGAAGGTAAACAGATGGATTTTGTACAGTGTAATGATTGTGGTGAAATTTATTGCTACAATGGGCATAAATCAGGGTCATCGCATATTTCACGTCATAACTGCGTCGCTAAAAACGATCAAGAAGATTTGCAAAATGCAATTATTCCAAAAAATATTAAGGAAATAGTGCTACAAAAGTGTGTAGAGTTTTGTAGCCGTGATTTGCGCTCTTTTGAAACCATATCTGGAGACGGTTTTATAGCGCTCACTCAAGTTCTAATTAATTGTGCTGCAATTCAAGGAAAAATGTCTGCAAAAGAATTGTTACCTCATCCATCGACCGTGTCTCGACATATGCGTAATAAACACGAGGAAATACGTACAGAAATATTGCCAGAAGTACTTGAAGCTATTCAGCGAGAACAGTGTAGTGCTACTACAGATATGTGGACAGATGATATGAAAAAAAATCACTACATGACGTTAACAGTTAGTTATTTCCAGGATTGGAAAATAGTTTGCAGAGTGCTTTTTACAGCATTATTCCCGAAGGAGCCACATACAGGCATTAATATAAAAAATGAGTTATCTCTCCGTCTCTCCACATTTGGTATAGCACTGGATGATCAAAAAAAATTAATTTATGTGACTGATCAAGGAGCCAACATAGTTTCGGCTCTTAGAGAGAGCATACGACTAAATTGTGTGTGCCACGTTCTTAACACTATATTAAGAAACACATTCCAATCTTCTTACATTGAAAGCGAATGTCCAGAAGTCAACATAGTAATTACTGAATGTAAATCTTTGGTTACATTTATGAAAAAAAATGGGCTTGTAAGCAGACTTTCTAAGACATTAGTGCAATGTAACGACACCCGATGGAACACTCGATTGCTTATGATTGAATCTATAATAAATCAGTACGACGAAATTTATGATCTGCTTGAAGAGAAAATGGAACTTGAGAGACTGCAGATGATTGATATTACATTGCTCAAACAACTTAATGAATTTCTCCAGGTGAGTAATGATAAAAAATTTTTGGTATATTTTTCAAATAGTATATTTATGTTATTCTAATAATCAGATATATTATTATCTTATGATTACAATGTAATTCAATTCATAACTTAGCAGCGTTCTCACGATCTGATATATGTTTAATACAATATTATATGTCACCAATTGATATTTATATTGATATTTTGTCCTTTTAAGGATGTTTTATATAGTTAGGCAAAATGTAACGAAGTTGATGAAAATTTAATATCATATTCTGTATACTCTTTCAAAGTTCAGGGCCAAATTTCAAATCGATTCACAATTTAGATAAAAAGTTATCAATTCTTGAAAATCCGTTTTACAAAGGGTTTTACAGAGAAAAGTGTAAACATTAAAAAATGTAACCAATATAATAATATTTTACACACAAGCAGATCATCAACAAACAAAAATATAGCAACAAAATTTGAAACGATTTACAATTTTTTTCTAAATTTTTTTTGAAAAAAAAATAGTAGTAACAGTTATTTACATTCACTAAATCTACGTCTTTTACATTCTATTAGATGTTCCGTAACTATTTATATACATTTTTTTGTCTTTGGATCTCTGGAGAATTAATATCAGAGTTTTTAATATTTCCTGCATACTTTTGGTTGGGACTGTACCTATAAAACATCCTTAATATACATACTTAAAATTAAAATTGGTAACAAATACAATAAATTGAATGAACTATTTATGTTTGTGGCAGCCCCATGACATCAACGTTCAATTGAACCAACTGCATTTTTTTAATTGAACAGCATTTTTTCCGTGTTGTGTTCAATAAATATTTTTTACATTACTTCTGATTTCAGCCATTCAAAGAAGCAAGCAAGGAAATGGAGGCTGAAGATGTCCCAACACTACATCTTGTTTTGCCATGGAAATTAAAATTATTAGAACATCTAGAAACAGAGATAGCCAATGAAAGAAACGAAATAAAAGATTTGCGATGCAGGGCATTAGATTTTACAAAAAAAAAATATTTAATTCACATATATCACAAAATTGCAACGTTTCTGTGGCCTCCATTTAGACATCTCAAAAATGTTAAATGAAGATGAGCGGGTTGAGGTAATGATTGAATTAAAACGTTTACTACCACCAAGTACTCCAATAGAAAGTCAAGCCTCTGTATCTTTTAACGAGCCACGCGCAAAAATACAGAAATTTTCAAAGTGGGCAGATTTTTCAAACAATGAGGATACAGCGGATAGTAATAAAAATGAAATCGAAATATATAAAGCTTCGAAGTGCGCATTGGATTGTAAAATTATTAATTGGTGGAAAGAGAAAGAGGATGTATTTCCAAGACTTTCACAGGTGGCGAAAAAAATCTTATGCGTTCCAGCTTCAAGTGCAGCAAGTGAAAGAAATTTCAGTGCTGCTGGATTTACTTTGAACCGTAGACGGAGTCAGCTGAATCCAGACTTAGTGGATGTACTTCTATTTTTGAAAAGCAATATAAAAATTTGATTATTTAAATTTGTAATTATTTTTTTCAAGTGTATCAAAGTTATTATTTCATAATTTACTAATTTGTGTTACTTAGAATTAAGTAGAAAATGTTATGTTGACATAATTATAATTAAAAAATTATTAAAAATTCCATTATACATATAATTATTTTTGTTGAATTTAATACAAATGAGATATTTTTTGAAATTTTTCATTTACCAATGTAAAATGTTAAACAAGTAATAATGCAAATAAAAATGTTAAACAAAACAAGTAATAATAATATAATTGATTATTTTATAAATAGTTTATTTAATATTTAATTGAAAAATTATGTTTCTTCCTGCTAGTACCTACTGCATAAACTTCGGTATAGTAATATACAATACGTTAAATTCAGCGGGCTGCGCGGGCTTAGCCGATCATTTCAGCAGGTTGCGCGAATTGGTCTATGCGGGGCAAACGCGTATTAAGGACAGGCTTCGCGGGCTCACAGACTTGAGGGCTTACGTGGGCCGGACTTCAGGCGGCCCATGCAGGACTCTGCCGCATAGATAGCAGCAGCAGTGACACATAGCCTAAACCGGGGCGGTGCGGGGTGCCGGCCTCTCCAAAAGAGTGGGTCGGCACCACTGCATGGCGCCGGGGCGAAGCACAAACCGGGGAGCGATCCAGAAGCCAGACAAAAGAGGCGAAGATTGAACAGCGGTAAAGGAACGAGCAGTGAAGTTCAGCTGAGTCCGAAACGGTGCGGGGTGCCAGCCTCTCCAAAAGAGTGGGTTGGCACCACCGCGCGACGTTGAGGCAAAGAGCGGAAAGCGGCAGAGGGCATGAGGAGCGCCGGTAATCGGAAACCGAACTAGAGGAGGTGAAAGGTAGGTGGCAGCAAGAAGCGGAGCAAACAACGAGAAGAGAGGCAAGAGGAGACTGCAGAGGGCGCAGTACAAGTAAGAAACGAAATACAAGAAGCAGTTGGTAGGCATGAAAGCGAAAGTACGCAGCACAGAGCAGAAAAGAGAAGCAGCGAGTAAATAATTTAAGAGAGCCAGGTAAAATACGGACGAAAGGAAAGAAATGAGAAGGAGAAAGAACGCAGAAGATAAACAGGAAGAAAGTAAGTAATGTAGCAGATTAGCAAAAAGACAGCAGAGATAAAGATAGAAGTTAAAGAGGAGAGGAAGAAGGGAAAAGAAAAACGAACTTAAGGATAATATATAATATGGTCTAATATATAACATATGATTTCCCCTAATATAGCAATAAGAAAGGAAAGGATGCAGAGAGCCGAACAAGCAATGGAAGAGAGGGAATGGAGAAAAGAAATACTGAAAGAGATAAGGAAAATAGGACAAGAACTTAAGGAGAAAATAAGAATAGAAAGAGAAGAAATCAGGAAGGGAATGAAGGAAATCAATGCAAGGCTAGAAAAGATAGAGAAGCAACAAGCGCGAAGTGAAGAAAGCGAGGATCCAGAGGAGGAAGAAGAGAGGAAAGAAAAGGAATATGCTATACAAAACCGAAGAGGGAGAGAGGTAGCAGAAGTGAAGGAAAGCAGTAAGAAAACGACGAAGAAGGAAAGAAAAGAGGAAGAGAAGGCGGAGAGTAGCGAAGAGGGGTGGAGTGAAAGTAGGTGGGGAGGAGACTGGTGGGACGAGGTAGCGAGCGAAGAAGAAGGAAGAAACAGAAAACGAAACGAGAACAATGGGAACGAAAGAGAGAAGAAAGAAGGCGATAAGGAAGAAAGCCTTGTGACAGAAAAGAACAAAGCAAAGAAAATAGCTGAAGAAAGAGAGGAAGAAGTAAGAAAAAGAAGAGGAGAGAAGGAAAGAGAGAAAGCGCAAAAAGAAGAAAGGGAGAGAAGAGAAAAAGCAGATAAGAAGAAAAGAACACTAATATGGAAAAGGGTGACAGGGGAAGAAATAAAAGACAGGAAAGAGCTTATAGAGTCGATAATGGAGAACGTGACAGGGAAAATAATACAAATAAGAAGAATGACAGAAGGAATAGGAACAGATAAAAGAACAATAATATTCACGGAACTTGAGGAGGAAGAAGATAAAGATGAGATAATAGAAAAGAAGCAAGAAATCTGGAGAAGATGGGAAATAGGAGTAGACGAGGAGTTGAATCAAGAAGAAAGAGCGTACAGACACAAGCTGGTAGAAAAAGCAAGGACAGAAAGGATGAAGGGAAGAGCAGTAGTATTGACGAACAGGAGGCTGTGGATTGACGGCAAGGAAATAGAATGGAACGAAGAGGAAGAGAGATGGAGGAGAATGTGGAGGTTGGCGGAGACGGAAGAGGGCGGTTTCTAAGGAAGAGGAACGGAGAAATGGAAGAACACTAGATATAAGAATCAGAAGAAAGTAGAAATAGGAACATAAGTTTATATAAATTTATTTCGTTTTGTTTTAATTTTTAGAAGGGAGCGCCGAGCACAAAGAAAAGGAGAGAAGGTAGAGGAAGAGAAGGAGGAAAGGGAAAGGAAGGAAGCACACAAAGAACAGTAAAACAAACAAAGCGGAGAAGAAGGATGCTGAAAGAAAGAAGGAAGGAAGTCAGAGAAGGGAATAGGAAGGCCGGTTAGGGAGAGAGACAAACAAGCATGAAATGGTTGCACGTAGCACGTATCAAGCGTGTGGACATCGTATTATACATTTGCATTTCGTTTTGGAAGAGGGGTTAGGTTTAGATATGTAAGGTCGCAAAATGGCCAGGTAGACCGGGATATAGAAGAGAAATGTAAAGGGTTGGGAAACGTCCCTTAAAAAACGCCTTGTAATCCGAAAGGAAGCAATAAACCTGATTGATATTCTCTTTCGCCATATTGCTTACACACACACACACACTCTGTATAGAGAGCGCTATAATCGGGAACATATATATATAATTATATATATATATATATATAATTATATATAATTATATATTACTATTTAATTACTATTGTCTCCTATTTTTGAAATTAATTGAATACATATTTATTAAATATGTATTTAATCAATTTCAAAAATATGGGGCACTGATCTATATTATAACTATTATTATATTTAATATTATTGCAATTTTCTATATTATACGGATATAAATATACATATACATATGTATATTTGTAAAAAATAAAAAGTTGTATATATATATATATATATATATATATATATATATATATATATATATATATATATATATATATTTGTTTGGCGCCCAACCGCGATAAGTGAACCCATGGCAAGTAAAATGTACATATAAGAGTAACGAAAATCGCGAAAGTTTAATCTTATAACTATTATTATATTTAAAATTGTTATTGCGATTCTCTATGTTATACAGATGTAAATATACATATATGTATGTATATTTGTAAAAAATAAAAGTTTATATATATATCAGTGTTTACCGAAAGTTCCGGGCCACCTAAATAATTTGTGAATGTTTTGAAATATAGGATTGAAATGTATAAGACTACAATGGGATCACAAAGTCTATTATTTAATCACAAAAACACCCACCTCCACACCCCCGGGAAACGGAGCGAGGGGGGAGCAAAAAAATCTTAAGGAGGTTCGATCGTTACTTGTGAGTCAAAAATGCGACTGAAATAAATGTCATTACAGCGATCCCAAATTATATGCAATATTAATATAATGAATTGTGGATGCTACTTACGTGCTATATTCTTCGTCAATTATTAATGTATAGAATATTAATAAATATATGCTAGGGTATGAGAGCGTCAACGATTCGGGAATCCCTTTTTCCTCTGCTGGGACCTGAACTTTGTGACGATAAAGCCTTCAATACACACGGTAAAGTCCGATTTTTAAAGTCTTTACACAATCCTTGATGTTTCATCTATCAAATGCTAGTTTTTTAAAGTCCTAAGATGGCTAAGTGTGTACTAAACCAAATAATCTACCTCGGAGCGACTTTCTCCATAAGGGTATAGGCTAAAAGTGGTCAATTTCTAAATAATATTACAAAAAAACTATACGGTCAATATTGCTCAAGTTTTGCAATTATTTGTGTAAAGTGTTTATGTAAATTATATAAAGAAAATTAAGGCTTTACGTTGGCTTTACGTTGGCGAGTAAAAAAGGCTTTATTGTTACAAAGTACTTTTACCTCGCGGATCGAATTGGCAGTGACAGACTTGGCAACGCTGCAGCGCAACAACTGATGCGAATCTGACCTTATTTTGCCTGACATCTATTTCTATGTAAATTTTTGTAGAGTTTTTAGTGCATCAAATTCCGGAAAATTGCAATAAGACAGTAATTCAGAGAAATTACATTTTTGTAACTATTATTATTTTTATTTTGCAGATAACATCCTGTAATATCCCACAAAATAATTCTGCGTAAATTTTTGTAGATTTTTTAGCACATTTCATTTTGGAAAATGCAATGAGACAGTAATTCAGGGAAATTACATTTTTAAAACTACTATTATTTTTTATTTAGCAGATAACATATCCTGTAATATCCCACAAAATACAATTATGTAGTATCAACTAATTTAATGACACGAAGATTTTTTGGATGGACGCTTTCAATTCTTGACCCGTCAGTCCCTTTCCGCCAGGCAGTAATTTATGCTTATAATTTTCGGGATCTTTCTTGAATTTATACCATTCCCCGCAACTCGAATGTTCATCAAACGCGTGAGGTGTTATCGTGAGAATTCCCTGTCTCGTAGCCTCCAGATCATTTTTGTTCGTTTTTAGTACGCATCCCAGGCAGTATTTCAAGTTTTCCTATAATAACAAGTAATTATTATAAAATCAAATTTTCTCAATAAATCATGCTAAAAAAATCCACTTGTTACTAACCGATAACAACTTTGGTGTTGACTGTGTATGTTGGTTTCGAAAATCTTGACGATTCTTCTATTTTTGACGTGTTGACTTGATATACCCTCTGACATAGCTAGCAAGTGATGTAAAAGATGCTGGCAAGTCCAATACGATCCTCTTTCGTTACATGCCGCAGAGATGTTGGAACGTTACATGACTTGCACCACAACTCATCGCGAGCAAGTGCAAATCTATCAGTCGACGTCCAGTGAGTGTTACATAATTATTCTCAGCTATATAAAAAAAATAAATAGAATTAATAATATCGCCGTTCTAAGCATAATTCAAGAAATTAAAGAGATTATGTTAATAGGTATCGCATATTACATGTTTTATATATCTACCTGGTTTTTGATATGCCGTGTGTCTTCGTTTGTTAACAACAACATTCTCTATCCACTTGATTTTTCTTTTTGTACAAAATCGACCTTTATATCAGCTCTGAGCCTCTTCAGTCCGTCTGCATACCAACATACCGATAGTTTCCCAGGTAGCACACATGGTCTTATAGACGTCAATTTAAAATTATATTTTGTCCACAACGTTATATGTCCTTTATATGACGTGTATTTGGCGTCCTATTGTGGACGAAAGTATGACGTCATGAAAAGGACATGAATCAGACGTCATTTTAAGACCAAATTTGGTACATGACAATTTTATTTTCATTTTTTGAGTTTTTTTAAATTAAAACAGACCCATACAGCATAGAAGCTTGCGAGACATTGCAGGAACGTTACAAGTTGCATTGTATGTACAGACAATTGCAACATTTCGTTGAAATATTAGAACAACATTGCAGAAATATTATAAGAATAATTGAAAATATAGTACTATAACTTACTCCGTGAACATATGCACACACATACATAAAGAACAGATTTTTTTTAAATTTATATTTCTTTAAATTTGATTCCTAATTATTTTTCAACTTTGATTTAATTCATTAAATAAATTCTTTATTTTGTCAGGTAGCGTCTTTAGGTGTTATCATGCATGTTGTTAACGTTATTATATTAATATTATATTATGTTAAATATACAAATTTTATATTAATAATTATTGTACATTAATTGTAATTGCGTTATTATTTTTAATATTTACCGGTTATTATTATTTCATTTTGAACGATTTTTGAACACTATAAAGATATGTTATATAGGAGTATAAGCAACAAGGAAGCGTCACAGGCTCAAAGGATCACCACTAGTCCATTCGATCATCGATGTCAAGCGACGTTAGGTGCGGTACTGACTCGGATGGGTGACCGCGCGGCTGTATGCACACACGACATATACATAATAAATGTATTTTTTTTGTTTTTCTAAAATTCTTAATTCACAAAAGCATAATGGCATATACATGCATACCTTTAAATGACTCAATTTATGTCATTTTTAAAGCATTTTTAAAATTATTATGAACTTACGTCATATACTGATGTAAGTTTGACGTCATCCGATGACGTCATTTATGCTGTGACAAATGGCCGTCAGTATAGGGTCATTTAGACGTCATACTGACCGTTAGTTTGACGTACGTTCTGACAAATACGTACGTAAAAAAGACGTCTAATTGACGACGTTGTGCTACCTGGGTTGTTTCTCGCCATTGAAAGGATGACCGGCTATTTGGCATTCCAACGGTGTCATCTCGTCGAGGAACATGCAGCCGGATGGCCCAGGAACCACCGTACTGTCCCACTGTATATGCTGCAGCTTCTCGATATCGTCGTTCGGGTCTAAGGTCGTCATAATTAAACGGCGGTTGCGCGACGGCGATTATCTCTCACTTTTTCTCGTCTTCCTTGCCGTTCTTCCTCGGTCGCTCCTATCCTTCGTGCGGGCACGCTTCCGCGTCGAGATAACGAGAGATCAACTCCTGACTTTGGTCGATTGTTACCCCGATCTCCGTGTGCGCGCTGAATGTAACCTATATGACGACGCGAAGACGCGCGGAGTTCCGCTCGAACCGCCGTGCGAGTCGGACGGGTTTTACTTTCGCTCTCCCCATATAGATAGATAGCTATTGGTGTGTGTGGCCTCATCTTTTCGCGAAGAACTTTTCTGCGCTCTCCGTCTTTTTGGATGGGTTTTGCTCTGGTTTTTGTTGCTCCTCTTTCGGAAGGGGAGCGTTTACTGTAAATACTAATTAAGGATGGATTTTTCGGACTCGGATAAATTACAGTCATTGAATGCTGACAATCGGGCACATGGTGACGACACACAGTGCAGTAAAAGACTAAGAACGTGTGTGTCTCCGAGGAAGAATTTGACGAATTCACGAAGGATATCGTAATTGACGAACAGCCAGATTCTATCCGTGCTGGAAATATTAATCGACGTATCACCGTTTCAAGACAACAAAGGGAGAAGAAGTTTTTTAAGAAATGTTACGAATATAAGT
The DNA here is from genome assembly GCA_030770225.1 of Temnothorax unifasciatus. Classification (NCBI taxonomy): domain Eukaryota; kingdom Metazoa; phylum Arthropoda; class Insecta; order Hymenoptera; family Formicidae; genus Temnothorax; species Temnothorax unifasciatus. The sequence goes on from JASTWK010000364.1 coordinate 53,101, forward strand.
TTTTATTTCTAATTTTTATATCTTTTCTACACATTATTTCGTTTATTAATTTTGTATCTCGCGCTCTTATATTCTAGTTAGTTAAGTTGAATTAAAAGTTGAGTTGAAGTGCACTTGCACATTATACACTATTCCCTACTTATGTACACTATTCCCTATTGGAGGGCGCTGTAACACGTAATAGTCCCACGAGCCCCGACAAGACAAGATGTCGGTATATCGCCGTTTGCAATAAATAACGTTCGTGTGTGCAATACAGAAAGACAAGCTTCATTCTCTTTCCCGGACCTTCAAAACAGTAAACCTCGTAACAGGTTATGGGCCCAGTACTGCGGCAATAAGTAGACACAGTTTTGGAGTGGTGAAAGGAAGCGTAAGACTGTCGTGTGTGAGTTACATCATAACTGATATACTCGCGTTGCATAAAGATCGAGTGTGCTGCGAACTGAGTAAAGATGGATCTCAAGCATTTCCATATCCAGAAATTCGACGGCAAGAACTTCGCGCTATAGAAGTATCAAATGGAAATTATTTTTCGAGCGGAAGCAGGGATGCTCGACGTGGTATGTGGAACAAAGCCACGCCCGGAAGCGGCAGGCGCTGCTCAGGAAGCATGGGATAACCTAAACATAAAAGCGATGCTACTGATATCTTCAGGTATAGAATACGAACAACTACAGACTGTGGTAAGTTGTCCGACTGCTCCCGAGATGTGGACTCGTTTAAAAGCAATACACGAACAAAGATCGGCGATTAATAAAATGACACTTAAGCAGCAATTCTTTAGCTACCAAATGTCGGAAACAGACAGTATTGCTCAACATATAAGCAAGATCGATGCAATGGCGGTGGCATTGAGAGACGTCGGAGAGGTTGTAAACGACAGTGACAAAATTGCGAAGGCGCTCGGTAGTTTGCCAATTAAATATCACGGCTTTGTCACTGCATGGGATTCATACGATGAAACGAAGCAGACGTTTGACAACCTAACCTCGAGACTGCTGAAAGAAGAGCAACGGTTAACTCAGTTCGAAGAAACGGCAGGAGCATTTGCAGCGCTCAACATAAATAAAGGTAACAAACAGAATCCAGTAAAAGCAGGACAGAAAGGTAGCGGTTCTCAGGAAAAATCGAGTAGTAATAAAGTCGATAAGAAAAATATTGAATGTTTTCATTGCAAAAAGAAGGGCCACTACAGATCGGAATGTCGCAAGAGACTGGCTAATTTGAAACGTGCAAATGAAGAGAAGGACACGAAACATCAAGCTTTGAGTGTTGAACTGAAAAACATTTCTACGTGTGGAAATGAGAATGACTGGCTCGCAGACAGTGCTGCATCAAAACACATGTCATATCATAGAGAATGGTTTGCCACATTTACTAAAATTGAAAACAGTAATATTTCTGTTCAAATAGGAAACGATTCATATGTTCGAGTAGAAGGAATAGGCACAATCAAAGTTCTGGCGAAGGTTAACGGACAGTGAGAGCCACGTATACTCGAAGACACTTATTACGTCCCAGGACTTCGAAAGAATTTTTTTTCAATAGGAGCGGCGACGAACAAAAACTTAAAGGTGATTTTCGACAACAAGAAGATGGAGGTGTACAGTGATAGGCTGCTAGTCACAGGCATCAAGCAAAGTAACCAATGCTACAAGATATTCTTCAAAACAGCTACCGCAATGATCAAGCGAATGTCTCGATGCTAAACACGATTATGCTGTGGCACGAAAGGATGGGCCACGTCAACTTTCGAACGCTTAAGGAAATGACGGATAGTGGACGACTTCCAGGACTACAAATCAAGAATCTCGATGGGCTATTCTGTGAGACGTGTCAATACGGTAAATTGCACCGTCTACCATTCCAGAAAAATATAAATTTGCGAGCTCAGGAACCTGGCGAGTTTGTTCATCCGGATTTGTGTGGTAAGATGACACATCCTTCCGTTGGCGGTGCCGATTATTTAAAGACGACTGTACCTCCTACCGAACGGCTTATTTTATTAAACACAAGAATGACACCTTTTCAAAGTTTGTCGAATATCATAAATTCGTTGAAAATCAAACCGGTAACAAACTTAGAAAAGTTAGAAGCGATAAAGGTAAAGAATTCGATAACGAGCAGTTTAGACAGTATTTTAAAGAAAAAGGAATTATTCATGAATACAGTGCTCCGTATACCGCTGAGCAGAATGGACGAATTGAACGAGAGAACAGGTTAATCATAGAGGGTGCCCGGACCATGTTGCTTGCAGCCAACCTTCAACCTGGATTATGGGCAGAAGCTGTCAACGCTAGCATATATACTTTGAACTGAAGGCCACGTGAGTTGAATAAGAAGGTACCATACGAATTGTGGTCAGGTAAAACAGTTACACTCAATCATCTACGTAAATTTGGCGCTAAAGTATATATTCATGTTCCAAAACAGTTCAGGTCCAAATTTGAAAGCAAATCAAAGAAGATGATTCTGGTAGGCTACGATAGAGATAGCTCAAATTACAGAGTATTCGACCCAAAAACATCAAAGATCACTGTAACTCGAGATGTTGTATTCAACGAAAGCAACAACAAAAGTCAGGACAAGGAATCCAGTTGTACAACATTTTCGTATGAAACACGTGATATCCAAGAAGCTGTGAATCAAACGGAAGAAAAAGACAGACGAGCAGTGGAAGCAGAAAGAGACAACGTTGATGGAATCGAAGACAACGTGAATGATCAAGAACATCAAGAACGAGTGCTTCGAAATCGAAGTACACTGCGTCGCCCTACTCGCTTCGGTGAAGAACATTATCTGGCATGTGCAGCAACAGTTACAGAAGAGCCACAATTCTACAAACAAGCAATATCCTGTAAAGATGCTAATAAATGGCAACTAGCGGAAGAGGAGATGGCATCATTGAAGAAAAATAAAGCATGGAACTTAGAGCCACTACCACCGAATCGCCGAGCAATCGACTGCAAGTGGGTTTACAAGATCAAGCGTAAACCTGATGGATCCATCGACCGTTATAAAGCACGACTTTGTGCAAAAGGCTTTCTACAAAAGGAAGGTATAGACTATAAGGAGACCTTCGCACCTGTAGTAAGGTATGATTCAGTTCGAGTAGTGCTGGCATTAGCAACGATCTACAATTTGGATATTAAACAATTCGATGTTAAGACGGCCTTTTTATATGGCAAACTTTCAGAAGAAGTGTTTATAAAACAACCAGAAGGCTTTATATGCGATGACCCAAGTCTAGTTTGCAGATTAATAAAGAGTCTTTACGGATTAAAACAATCGCCTCGCTGCTGGAATGAGGAATTCATCGAATTCCTTGAAGAGTTCAACTTCGAACAATTGGAAGCAGATAAATGTGTCTTTCGGGCGGAATATGAAGATGTCGTTATCATACTAGCACTGTACGTAGATGACGGCCTCATTATATGCAAGAAGAGAGAACTAATTGACAGGATTCTGGGAGAACTTGGATCACGATTCGAAATAAAAGTAAACGATCCAGAATGCTTCGTTGGACTCGAAATCAAGAGAGACAGGACAGCGAAGAAGATGTTCATCAACCAACGGAGCTATATTACAAGAATGATGGAGAAGTTTAATATGCAGGATTGCAAGCCAAACGCAATACCTGCTGATCCAAATACCGAATTAACAAATAATCATAGTCCAGCGAGCATTACTGAAACGCAAGATATGAGCCGAATTCCATTTCGTGAGGCAGTAGGGAGTCTAATGTTCGCGGCAATAGTATCACGTCCAGATATTATGTTTGCCACTAGTCAAGTGAGTCGATTCTTGCAGAATCCTGGTCAAAAACACTGGGCAGCTGTTAAACGGATTCTACGATATCTTCAAGGAACAAAAGACGTAGGAATCATTTACAGCGGAGACACTGTTGATCTAAAAATGTTTGCGGATGCTGACTTTGCTGGCGATGTGGATTCACGCAGATCAACGTCTGGGTACATTAGTACTCTGGCAAATGGACCAATTACATGGTGTTCGCAACGGCAAAAGTGCGTTGCACGTTCTACGACAGAAGCCGAATACGTAGCTACTTCCAATGCGGCTCAAGAAGTCGTCTGGTTACGAGCATTGCTTCAGGAACTGACTGGACCGATGGAGCAACCCACGAGGCTACTGATGGACAATCAAAGCGCTATTAGATTGGTCAAGAATGCGGAACATCATAAATTGACAAAACATATCGATGTTAAATTCCATTTCATTCGTGAGTGTGCTAATAACGGTATACTTGAAACCATGTATGTATCTTCTCGAGATCAATTGGCTGACTTTTTAACCAAACCACTTCTACGAGACAAATTTAATAATAATTGCATTCGTTTATCTATTACTTCTTTTTCTTAAAAATTAGCAAATTAAAAGTGGGAGTGTTACGAATATAAGTTTTTATTTCTAATTTTTATATCTTTTCTACACATTATTTTGTTTATTAATTTTGTATCTCGCGCTCTTATATTCTAGTTAGTTAAGTTGAATTAAAAGTTGAGTTGAAGTGCACTTGCACATTATACACTATTCCCTACTTATGTACACTATTCCCTATTGGAGGGCGCTGTAACACGTACTAGTCCCACGAGCCCCGACAAGACAAGATGTCGGTATATCGCCGTTTGCAATAAATAACGTTCGTGTGTGCAATACAGAAAGACAAGCTTCATTCTCTTTCCCGGACCTTCAAAACAGTAAACCTCGTAACAAGAAACGACACGTTTCTACCATCCACGAGGGCGAGATGGAAGTGGAGATTAATATAAATAAGGATTCTGACACGGGGGATCGCAAACTTTTGATAAATAAAGCGACCCCGCCAACTAGTTTTTTAGATGTAAATAACAATAAGACACAGACTGATCGCATAATCGGTCCGTGCGATCACGTGAACACGAGCGACGAGGCACGTGATACCGGTGCGAGACTTTCGACGACCGACAAAAAGTCATATTATGTTTACGACTTTGTTCTTCAGAAATGCTCTTCGAACAATAATACGGAGACACAGCGGTATGTGAGATTTGACGACGATTATTCAGGTAACGCTAAAGTTATTATTCGGCTCCCGCCAGAACATTCTACTACCAGAAAGGGCAAGAATAAAATAAAAATGTGGATGACCCTTTCTGAGCTTCAAATTTGTCCGTCCTCATTGGAGATGATCAATCATTTCTCTGCCGAAGCTGAGTTCGAGAGAGCAACTGACGCCAATCGGGCGCTTGATACCATAGATAGGATGCATGTCAAAAAAAGTAAAGCCTATCTAGCGAAACCACTGCCAAGGGAACGGGCTTGGAAAAATTAACGGGAAAAGAAGACCCTGTTGAGCTCGACTCTAGTCTGGCACTGTAAAGAGACATGAAAGGTGTAGCATAAGTGGGAGATGGCAACATCGCCGGTGAAATACCACTACTTTCATCGTTTCCTTACTTACTCGGTTAGGCGGAGCGCGTGCCCCGAGGGCTTCGTGCCCCGGCGGTCATGGTGTTCTAGAGCCAAGCGTGTCAGAGTGGCGTGAGGCCTCGCGGCCGATCGCCGTTAATACTCCCGCGTGATCCGATTAGAGGACACTGCCAAGCGGGGAGTTTGACTGGGGCGGTACATCTGTCAAAGAATAACGTAGGTGTCCTTTTACTACGTTGAGCAACGCGCATTTATATGTAAAAGAGTCATTTCAGATTGGCCGGCTGGGATTCCTGAATTGGAGGAGGTGCAGGACAAGTCCAACATCCTGAAATTAGAAAGGATGTATCGTCGAAAATGGGACTCGGTTGAATTAAAATTGTCTTTAGTAGCCACCGATTATATAGTAGCCACCCATAACATCATAATTACTTTCAAGTCCAACAAGATCCGTGACCTGAAAATTTTTCGAAGCGGCGTCGGCCTAAGAGTAAGATCTTTTATTCCCCAAACACGGCAATGCTTCAATTGCTTTAGGTTTGGGCATACGAAGATTGCCTGCAAAAGCGAAACACGCTGCATAGTTTGTGGTGACAAATCACACGGTCATTGCGAAAAATCGGTATGTTGTCATAACTGTGGTGGACAACACAAGTCCACATTCCGCGGTTGCCCCATGCATGTAAGAAATAAAAATATAAATGTTATTATGGCTTATAACAACATCTCTTTCTATAAAGCTCGACGAATTATGGAGGGGGAATCTTCGGTTCCCACTAAACCAATGGTTAGCAGTGTGAATCCAATTGATTGGCCGGTTTTGCCGACTCATAATTCAGTGACTCCTGAGGTAACGGGCGGTCGGGAGAAACCTGCACGAGGTGTCCGACCGACATTTGACCGGAACAATGCGCCCCGACCTAGAGAGAAAGAACGCGCCTTGTCCAATGTATTGGGTATTGGGAACTATTTTGGACACTTTAATACTCGAGAGGAGGACATCACTTTAGATAAGAGAGGCCTTGCCCTGGCCTCGGCTTGTAATGGGGCCAATTGGGCACAGGTACTGTAGCGGGGTACTGTTAGGGCCGGCGATAGCAAGGCACAAGGTCGGCGAAATGGTCGATAGCATCATGCTATTATTGCGGAGATTCCCATCGGCGAGGGAGTGTTTGATTGACGCTTTGCGGAGCGACGGGTGGACTGCCTGCCCGCCTCGTAGAGATATGTCTGAAAGAGATGAGAGGGACAGGAGATCAATAGTAGATAATAAGAATAGAAAGAAAATAGAAATAGAAAGAGAGCATAACATGGTTGGTTCGGGATGGTCCACACTCCCCCCTTCAGGATAATTGCAGCTACTTTTATGGAATTGTCGAGGCTATGGCAGCTGCAAGGAGGAGCTATCTAGACATGTCATGAAATACGACATTGTCGTCTTGACAAAGACCAGATGTACGGATCCTCGTCGTGTTTCTTTCCCTAATTTTAATTCTGTATGCAGTGGTAACAGACTGGGCAGCGGAGGCGTATTTGTGTCCTTACGAAACCGCCTGGGTTTCGATGTGGTGCCTGTTCCAGGTGTTCTTCCCGTTGGATAAGATGTTGTGCGTCAAAACTAACAATCTTACTCGTAATTTCAATATTGTTGCCATTTATAGGCATCCCAGTGAACCAATGACCAGATGTAATCTAAGACCTATTTTTGACGCTATTGGGGAGAACAATTTGGATACTATCTTCCTCGGTGAGGGTTTAATGCTCGCAATGTGGCATGGAACTGCCCGGTTACAGATGCTAAGGGGGACGTACTGCAGGAAATCATGGACGACGAGGGCCTCATTTGCGTCAATATCGACACGAGTTCTTGAAGCGGAGTCAGGGGACAACGGGACTCCAATCTGGACTTACTTTTTGGCTCGCTTTCTGCATCAGGAGACATATCTTATTGCCAACTTGCGGACTTGTGGGGCAGTGACCACCACCCTATCTCCTTTTTATTTGACAATTTGCCATTAATTTATGGGAAAATTACGAACCGGCTGTCCACCAAAAAGACCGACTGGATTCGATTTACTGAGCTTATGAAAACTGAGATCGAGACATCATTCTATACTTATCGGGATTCCTTGAGGGAGGACTTTGAATCGTGCTACTCTGCATTTATCGATATCGTCAAGAATCGGTTATAAAGCATCGGGTAAGCGGGCTGGGATTCTTTCAGCTCCTATCGCTCCTGAAAAGAGAAAGCGGTCACACAAATGGTGGGACGCACAGTGCGATGAGGTTATCCGGAACAGAAGGAAGTCTTTGTCCGCGTTTAACTCCAAGAGTCTGGTTGATATACAAGAGGGACGCTGCGATTGCACGACGAACTATCAAACTTAAGAAAAAAGTCAGTTTTGATAAGTTTTGCAGTGAGATAAATAGATTCACAAGTCTGTCCTACGTCTGGAAAACCATGAGCATTATCAAAAATGCGAGAAAAAATGTGGACTGGAATGCGTCCGACTAAAAATAGAGAGGAAGTTGTCAGATCGACCATAGATGGACTTGCTCCACCCTCGGCAGGGGTTGAACCTGTCACGGATTTTGGCGAATTTCGGGTCGACGATAAGTTGGATGCCCCATTTTCCCGATCAGAGTTTGACAGAGCAATGGAAATGATTGGGAGTGATTCGTCTCCTAGCTTGGACGGCATCGAGTACAAAACTATTAAGGCTGTGGCGGCATACGCCACTAGCAGCACACGCCCGCGCGGTACCTGCAGTACCGGCAGTTCGCGGCAACACCGCTAGGCGTCGCATCGCCCTCGCATTAACTCAAATTTAAAGTTCGGTAACGACTAGTATAAAGGGAGACCCCCTACGGGACCGAGGGAGATAATTTCAGGCGCTAGACGCCTAAGGGCACAGAGCCTCGAGCTCACAGCCATTCGGCGCGAGTCGCCCAGCTACAGCGCAAGACGCTAGCTGACATTCGGCGCGAGTCGCCCAGCTACAGCGCTAGACGCTTGCCAACTCGGCGCGAGTCGCCTCGGCACACAGCGCTAGTCGCTTGCCAACCTCGGCGCGAGTCGCCTCGGCACACAGCGCTAGACGCTTGCCAACTCGGCGCGAGTCGCCTCGGCACACCGCGCTAGTCGCTTGCCAACCTCGGCGCGAGTCGCCTCGGCACACAGCGCTAGACGCTTGCCAACTCGGCGCGAGTCGCCTCGGCACACAGCGCTAGTCGCTTGCCAACCTCGGCGCACGGTCGCCTCGGCATACAGCGCTAGACGCTTGCCAACCTCGGCGCAAGTCGCCTCGGCATACAGCGCTAGTCGCTTGCCAACCTCGGCGCGAGTCGCCTCGGCACACAGCGCTAGACGCTTGCCAACTCGGCGCAAGTCGCCTCGGCATACAGCGCTAGTCGCTTGCCAACCTCGGCGCGAGTCGCCTCGGCACACAGCGCTAGACGCTTGCCAACTCGGCGCGAGTCGCCTCGGCACACAGCGCTAGTCGCTTGCCAACCTCGGCGCGGGTCGCCTCGGCATACAGCGCTAGACGCTTGCCAACCTCGGCGCGGGTCGCCTCGGCATACAGCGCTAGACGCTTGCCAACCTCGGCGCGCGGTCGCCTCGGCATACAGCGCCAGACGCTTGCCAGCCTCGGCGCATGGTCGCCTCGGCACACAGCGCTAGATGCTAGCCAATCACGGCGCTCGGTCGCCTGGCAGAGGCGCGAGCCGCCGGCCAATCACGGCGTTCGATCGCCTGGCATAAAGGCGCGAGACGCCGCTCCCGATCGCAGATCGTCAGCAACCGCGGCACGGGTAAGTTACCCTAGCCTGATCGTGGCCTCCAACGACAGCGATACCAAAGGCAAGACGCCGCGTCTCTTCGAAGAGAGGTTCGCCGCAAAGAAGGATGAGGATCCCACTCGACGACGGCGGACCCAGCCGCGGCCCTTACAGGCAATCACGGTAAGGAAAAGGGAAGTGACCCTTTCCTCACGTACGAGTGAAACCACTAGCGTGAGCAGCACGTCCTCGACCGCGGCTAACCCGATTCCGGTAGTCCCACCGAAACGTCTAAAAGCCGAGCCAGCCAAGACGACGGCCGGTAGCTCGGGACATAGCCGTGAGGTTTCATCACAGACGGATGCAGCACCGCAGGGGCGAGATGACGTGGTCACGTCCACAACGGCCACTCAGACCAGCCCGGTAAGGGCCAAGGCCGACGCATCGACGCAGACGAAGCAGCGAGGGGGCTATTGGGCGAAGACCCGCACACTGACACGCAAACGCCTGTAGATAGTGTAAATAAACTATGTTTTTACCAGATATATAATGTGTCACGTATGTTAACCCTCCTTTGCGATTCACAATCCATGGGCCGATCCTACATGCACCATCAGTAGCTGACTAAGTTAGAATAAGCGTACTAGATATAAGTATAAGCGATAGCGCCCATAAAGGCCCTCCCGGAGAATGCCAGAAAGTGCCTTTTGGATATCTTTAATAGAGTGTGGGCTCCCTACCCAGTGACTGGCTGAATTACCAGGTAATTTTTATTGACAAGACAGGCCGGGAGAAGGTGCGGCCTATACCATTGTCCTCCTGTATTGGCAAGCTCATGGAAAGGATGATAAACGAGAGGTTGATTTGGTGGGTGGAGAAGGAAGAAAGATTTAGCCCGTCGCAAAGTGGTTTTCGCAGAGGTAAATCTTGTATAAACAACCTTACAAGAATTGTTGCTGACATCAGAGCGGCTATGTGCTTGGGTGAATATACCCTTGCCGCCTTTTTGGATGTCTCGTCTGCGTATGACTGCGTTGACTATCGGATCATGCTGACGAAACTGTTAGCGCTTGACTGCCCCCCCCCCCCCCGACATAGTCAGATTCATCAGCAACTGGCTGTATCGGAGAAAAGTGCAATTTATTATAAATACTCGGGATTTCGTGGATCGCTTCGTCTATAGGGGGCTCCCGCAGGGTGCTGTGCCGAGCCCGGCACTGTATTCGCTATACACGCGGGATCTATGTGCGGACCTTCCGGAGGGTATTGAGGCGGTGAAGTTTGCGGACGACATTGGACTATATGTCCGCGGACCTAACCGGGAGCGAAATCGTCTCTTACTTCAGCAGGCGGTAAACATTATCGCTGAGCGTCTCCGCGGGATAGGACTGGATCTTGAACACAAGAAGACCGTACTCGTGGAATTCTCCAGGAGCGGATATATCGATAAAAGGATGAGCATTCGCATTGGTGAGTGTGTGGTTCCCAACAGTGGGGCTGCTAAATTCTTGGGAGTGTGGCTGGACAACAAGCTGAGTTTTGATGGACAAATACAGGCGCTGAGAGGCAAGGTGAGCCGCGCCAATTCGATTGTCAGGTACCTATGTGGAGTGTCCTGGGGTATGGAAGTAAAATCGTTCTTGATGCTGTACAAGAGCATTGTTAGGTCCATCATTGACTATGGAAATTTTGTATTTTTTCCCAGAAATCCTTCGTTACAGTTAAAACTGGAAAGAGCCCAGTTTATGGGTATTCAAACAGCTCTAGGATATAGGAATTCTACGCCTAATAATGTGATTGTGGCTGAAGCGAAGGTTATGCATTTGAGAGATCGAGCAATGATGTTGGGCGCCAACTTCGTTAACAAAGCGATCGCTCATAATCGAAATGGCATATGTGATAAGCTGCGAGCTCTGGTGGACGGTGAGAACTATATCCGATTCAGACAACCTTCCTACAAACTATCACTTCTTTTGGAGATCTGGAGAAGGGCAACTCGATTTGGTCATCTCATCGGCCCTGTAGAAAAATTTGCTATTTTCCAGGATACATATGGCGCCCATACTTTCAAACCAGTGGTTGATCTATCCATTGGTGCTCAGAGAAAACGTGAAAGGTTCTCAGACCGCTCTCTCTCATATGTAGGATCGCTGAGAAAAATCATTTAGGTACGCATCTCGATATTATTTATACGGATGGATCTTTTTGTGAATCGGCTGTATCCACGGGGGCGAGCATTGTTATTTGCGACTCAGACGAGGCTTACAAGATAAGTCTCCCTAGACTCTGCTCTTCTTTTACCGCTGAGGCATTCGCGGTTTGCGCTGCGCTTCGACTCGTATGGCTTCGGGGTGACGCAATGAGAAAAGAGATAATTATTCTCTCATACTGTCAATCGGTCCTTAAATCAATTAAGAACAACCATCTGAACGTACATAAAAACAAATACGTTACTGAAACTAGAATTCTCATTTATAAATTGGAAAAATGCCGCGGTAAGAAGATCGTGTTAGTGTGGATCCCAGCTCACGTGGGAATTCTGGGTAATGAGATGGCCGACGGTTTGGCTAAGGAGGCGGCAGAGGAGGAGGCTGACCCTACCATTTCTGTTCCGGTGGGGGATCTCTTGGCGCATGTCAGGAGGGAGACATGAAAGTCTACTCAGATATCGGTCGTGCGCGACGCGCAACATAAGGGCACTTTCTATTTCAATCTATTCTATGACCGAGAATCTGCGAAGCCATAGTTCCATAAAGTTAGAGCTGAGAGATATTTTATTACATTTATCAACAGATTGAGAGCCAACCATTATAATCTTGGTGCTTCTCTCAAGAGAAAGGGTTACGTTGACAGCGAGAAATGTGAATGTGGATGCGAATGTGAAGATATTCACCACTTACTATTGAGATGTCATAAATATGATGATCGAAGAGCTGTTTTGGATGTTGAACTAAGAGAAGCTGGCTTCACCAAAAAAATCGAAATTTTCCGCCTTATCCAAACAAAGAACTGGGACGTTTTATATATAATTTTTAAATTCATTAGGTCTACAGGCAAAGTGATCTAGCGTTTGAGTTGTGGATAATCTTTTCAATTAAATATAGTTTGTAATTAATCAAGTTCACTAAGTGTCTTAGTGCTAGATCTATAAAATCTATTAAGACTGGACTATATGTGCCAATTGCCATATGTGCACAAAGCATTTGACCGTCCTCACCCGAGGACACCAATGAAAAAACGCGAAGACGCGCGAGAGTCGCACGTGTGCTCCCTCACCAGGCGAGTATCCTGCAGTTCTTGCCGGATAATGAACGACCGCGGCTTCTCGATGATATTACTGCCCAACGTCGCGTTCTTTGCTTTTCGCGCGTCCGCTTCGCCTGCTCCGCTCACGAAACCGTTCCGTTGTCACTCGCCATCGTCACTGAAGCGCAACGCAACGTTGCCAAGTGTATTCCGGAGAAGTCGTTGACGCTCTTATATAATAGTTAATATTCTATACACTAATAATTGACGAAAAATATAGCACGTAAGTAGCTATCCACACATTCATTATACTAATATTGCATATAATTCGGGATCGCTGTAATGACATTTATTTCAATCGCATTTTTTACTCACAAGTAACAATCGAACCTCCTTAAATGGCATGTGGGGTTGAGTGAGGACTCGTTCGAAAGGGCTTTCTGAGACGAAAACAATGCGATGTCGCCGAGGTCTCTACGATTTTTTTCGCAGAATTATTAGGTGGTAAACTTAATTCCTGCCGTTTTTTTGTCTCCAAAATTGATTTGTTTCGAAGGGAAGATGAATGAACCTTAATCAAAGTAATTTCCTCCATTTTCTACTACTTTTTCCCATCTCTTCGGCAACAGGGCAATCCCACGACGGTATAACGCGGTGTCTTTCGAGGCAATTCATTTATCTATCCATTTTTGGACTTCTTCGTAACTGGAGAAGTGTGTGTCCGTAAGTGCGTGTTGCATCGACCGGAAAAGATGGTAATCCGACGGTGCCAAGTCTGGAGAGTACGCTGGATGCGGGAGGACTTCCAATTCAAGCTCTAGAAGTGTCTGCTTCATGCTTTTCGCAACATGCGGTCGAGCATTATCATGCAAAAGAATGACTTTGCGTCGATTGTTGGCGGATGGTCTTTTTTCCATCAATTCGTCACTCAATCGGCATAATTGCTGATGGTAACGATCAGTTGTAACTGTTTCATTTGGACGCAAGAGCTCGTAATATAGCACACCTTCCTGGTCCCACCAAATGCAGAGCAAGGTCTTATGCCCGTGAACATTCCTCTTCGGCGTTGAAGTGGATGGTTGGCCAGGGTTCACCCATGATTTCCTTCGCTTGGGATTATCAAAATAAATCCATTTTCCATCGCCAGTCACGATACGCCACAAAAAACTCTTTTTTCTTTGCCTGGCAAGCAAAGAAGTCGCGATAGACAAGCGATTCAAAATGGCATTTTCTGACAACTTGTGTGGTAGCCATATCCCTTCTTTATGAATTTTTTCCATGGCATGCAAGCGTTTTGAGACGGCCATTGGAGTAACATTTAACGCTTTCGACTCTAAAAGTGTTTGAGCTGGATTCTCATCGAGCAATTTTTGCAGCTCAACATCTTTAAACTTTTTTGGCTGTCCGGGACGTTCTTTGTCTCTTACGTCAAAATCACCGTTTCGAAAGTGTTCAAACCAAACTCTACATGTTCTTTCCGATGGAGTTTCGTTACCATATACTTCGGATAATAAGCGATGCGTTTCAGCTGCGGTTTTCTTGAGGTCGAAGTAGTGAAGCATCACGTGTCGGAAAAACAGCTTATCGTGGTTCATTTTGATTCGATTGGAAAATCTCTTTGGCGTCAAGAAATCTAATCTGTGAAGACTAAATCACTTTCAGAAATGTTTAAACTACAAAAAACTTGCGACTTTACCGCCGAAATTCGCCAGCGTTGGAGCTGGCGCCCTCTAGTAGCGAACGTCAAGTATGATTATTTGACATTTCTATTAAGATTTTGCGATAGCGAAGGCCTACGGCGACAACAGAAGAAAGATAAAGCTTCACGCAGGCACGCGCGTTTCTTTGTGTGTGTGTGTGTGTGTGTGTGTGTGTGTGTGTGTGTGTGTGTGTGTGTGTGTGTGTGTGTGTGTGTGTGTGTGTGTGTGTGTGTGTGTGTGTGTGTGTGTGTGTGTGTAATACGCTACAACGAAGAGAGTCTCATGGCGACTAGGGCGCTCGCTGAACCAGTTAGTCGTATTGTAAGCAGTTTGAAGGCAATAATTTCGTAAGCTTGCATTTAGTCATTTGACCTTCAACAACCTTAGCCGATAGCGCGTTGAACTCATAATGAGAAGAGCTACAAACATAGGTGTTTATAAAATTATGTTGCCATTTTTAAAAATAAAGTTAATCTTTATTTGACCATGATGCCTCTGCACAAAGTCAAATTTTTTAAATCAAAATATGTTCCCTTTTAATACCATACAATTTTTGTGTGTAACATTTTTTTCCAAAACTACGTAATATCAAAATAATTTAATTGTTCAAATTAAAATGAGACGCCCTGTATATAAGCTTCAAAATTACATCAATTTAAAAAGACCAAAACCCATTCAAAATGTCTTGATAATTAATCCGACCAAAATTAATGGTCGACTTGTCATGAGGATGATAGCCAATCGAGGCGATTAAAAAGTTTTAATTAATAATTATTTGTTGGCGTCATAAATGTACTTATTCGGTTTTATTATAGTATATACAGAACACTCTGCCGATTGCACACATAATAGTCTTAAACATAAAATTTCAACAATCTCAACATAAGTATCAACTTAAAACCTAATGCGTTATTCTTTTTCTCGAACGCGCGCATACGACTCGCATGCCACCAATGCGTCGACATTATATTTATAGATATGATAAGCGTAGTACACAAATAGTATTTTTGGGAATCATGTCGTCGGTTGTGGGATGATGATAATGGAAAAGAGTGTATGGTTGGATGATGTATATATTCTGAGGATGTGGCGGGATAGATCAGGCATAGAAATAGCTGTCGGGTAGGCAAGCGAGATGGAGGAAAGGATGGACAAGGGCGACTTGATAGCAGATATGAATGTGAGTACAGATACGATTTTAAATAAGTCAAGAAAGGAAAAAACGGATAAAAAAACTTTTGCTATACCAAAAAAAGAGAAAAGAGGAAGAGGAAGGCTTTCAAAGGAAAAACTAAGAATGAGGAAAAGAGCGAATTCAACCAGCATACTAGATTTTGTGAGAGGTGAAAATGGTATGGCATGTGAATTAGAGAAAGCTAAGAGGAAAAGAGAGGAGCAAGAACATCGTGCGAATGACATTTTCAAGAGAGGTAACAAGACGCTCCCAGGTTTAGATAAGCGAATAGTTGGAACCGGACCCGAAGGAGAGAAAAGAGAAAAGAACGGAGATATTGCAAAATGGATAAGTTAGAGGCTAGTCTGCGAAAGATGGAACAAACAAAGGAAGACATAGTTGTGGATAAAAAAGGTGTCAAAATTGAAGAGATTGTAGGAAAGGTGACAGAATTAGAAAAGAAAAGCGAAAGAAGCATAAGAAATAAGAGGGAAAAAAGAAACAAATTTGTAATTAAAGGATTGCAAAAGGAGAACAGTAGGTGTATAAGGGAAACAGCAGAGACATTTTTGGAGAAGGAGTTTGGAGTTAAGGAGAGGGAGAAGAAAATGCAAACATTAGGTAAGGAAGGAAAGGAGGTAATTATTGTGGAAATGGACTGCTGGGATTCAAAGGAAATTGTAATGAAATTGTAACGGCCTATCTTTATTAGTCGAACGCGGACTAGCTCGCCGGATCAGGAGTTCGATCGAAGGCCCAGAGACAATAGTCAGATTGTAATGCACACTGGATAGTTTATTCGATATGATACATACAGGTTTATTCGATAGGATACAATGCGGAGGATGGACGTGGTATTTACAGAGAACGATAGTGCATGTGCACTCGGCGCGGTATTACGGAATAACGGAACGCGGGTTTTACAATGCGGAGGCTGGACGCGGTATTTTACAGAGAACAATAGTGCATGTGCACTCGGCGCGGTATTACAAAATAACGGGGCGCGGGTTTTACAATACGGAGGCTGGACGCGGTATTTACAGAGAACGATAGTGCAGGTGCACTCGGCGCGGTATTCCGGCAGGCTGGACGCGGTATTTACAGAGAATTGCGGAGCCCCGCGGGCGGTGGCGGCGAGAGTACTCGTCGCGAGACCGAGCGTGCTCGACCCCGTTGGACCACGGCCGTCGAGAGCTGGGCTGGATGGAAGTCGGGACGCCTGAGAGTACTCGGTCGAGGTTTAGAGCTCTAAACCCCGTTTTGTGCGTGCCCTAGGAATCGGTGAGGTATGGCTTCGTCGGGAGCAGCGGAAGGCTGTATCGGAAACGAAGTCTATTTTTCTCGCCAGAGCGCCGGCTTATATACCTCGGCTCGGCGGGTCTGGTAGAAGGAAGGCCGATCGTCAGGCGGGCCGCGTGGGGGCCCGCTGACGCGCGCTCGTCTTTGGCGCGGCTCGGCTCCCTTCGGCGTTCGTCGGCGCACGGAAGCACGGAAGGCACCGGTGCCGCGTTTTGCCCGCGCACACGGTGCATGTGGAGTAATTTAAAAATGTGGGCGCACCGCATCCTGTCCTCGCCCGACGGAGGGTCGGTCGGGCGACATCCGGCGGGTGGTGGCCGGAAACGATGCTCGTAAAAAGGGGTGCATTGTTACACCACCCTTCTCCTTAGTAGTGCCTGAATTTTGAGGCACCCTGCTCGGTCGGTCGACCGGGTGGTCGCTTATTCTTCGGGGCCACGCAATTTCTCCTTGATCCACTAGACGGAGCCGTCCCCGTTGAACCTGATATGCCAGCGACGGACTCCCAGCGTCGGTTTATACTGCCGGGCGACGTAGGCGAAGTGGGGGACCTCGACTATCACCCCTGGTTCGACCTCGACTGGGATCGATGGCGGCGGCAGCGGGCCCATCACCCTGCCGGGTTTCAGCGCTGGTCGTGGGCGCCGTGGGGCCTCGGCGAGCGGTCGGGGTCGTCGTGGCGGCGGCGGTTGCGTAGCCAGGAGCCAGGCCTGCTTGGCCCGGTTGGTCGCGTCGGATCGCTGTACGATCATGCCGACCCGCGGCATGGTCTTCGGCGGGGCCGGTTCGGTTGGCGGCGGTGGCGGTGCCGTGTCGGGCTCACCTCGGTAAAGGGTGGCCCATCCCGTATTGATCCCGGGATTGGCCGAGTCGTATTCCTCGACGCCTTTGCCGAAGATCTTCTCTATCTCGGTTAGAATGTCGGGAGCGGTTATCGACGTTTCGTCCGTCATGTCTCTCGGCGTTCTGACGACCGGCGCTCTCCTCTCTCGTTACGTCGGGCTTCATCGTGTTTGTTTTTAATTTTCGGCTATTCACAATGTTCATATCGCTGTAGGTCGCGTAACAACGGTTTGCTCGTCGCCGTGGACGTTTTGACGCGCGCTTTTCGGTTGCGTTGGTTTGCGCGGCGGTGACGGCCGGTGCAAGCGCGTTTCCCCTCTTCCCCCAAGGTTCGAACCAGGTACGTCGGGTGGTGTATCGGTAGGGGCGCGCTTCAGGTCCTGTACGTGTACGTGCCGATACCACTTTCCTGAGCGGCTACGAAGATCGACAATTACCGCCGAGATGATACGGCGGATTTCGAGCGGGCCTATAAATTTCGGGGCCAACTTTGCGTTGAACGCCACGCCCTTGTTTGATAGCGGTCTATCACGCTTCCACACCCATTCCCCGACGCGCGGTCTCCATTCCAGGCGGCAGAGGTTGTAGTGTTTTTCTTGGTGCTGGAACGCGCAAGCCAACTGGATTTTTACCAGTTCATATGTTTCCGTTAATCGGCGGTGCATGCTTGACGGTGGGGTCGGATCGTCGCGCGGCGCGTTTTCCCCAGAGCGGCGCAATTTGCGGCCGTGATTCAAGAACGCAGGTGTGTAGCCGGTCGCGTCGTGTGTCGCGGTGTTATACGCGAACTGGAGCTCTGGAAGATGCTCGTCCCCGGCCTTATGCTTTTTCGCGTATTGCGCGATCATGGTTTTAATTACGCGGTTGGTGCGCTCCACGGGGTTACAATGGAGTGCGTACACCGGCGTAAAGCGGTGGCGGATCCCGCAGTCGCCGAGTAGTTTCGCGAGTTGCCGCGATTTTAGCTGCGTGCCATTATCCGACAGGATTTCGTCCGGGCACCCGTGTCGGAGAATAATGGTTTCGATCACGTGTTTCACGATGGTTGGCGCGGTGGCCCGTCGTAGTGGCCGGAGCTCGACCCACTTCGTAAAGCGGTCTTGCATATTCAGGAGCCAGGTATGGCCGGTGGCGGATCGCGGGAGTGGGCCGACGAGGTCCATGGTGACCTGTTGCCACGGATGGCCGAGCACGGTCGGGTGTAATTGTCCGGCTGGCTTTTCTTGCGCGACTTTATGAGTTAGGCACGTCGGGCATTCGCGAACGTAGGCAATGTCTCGAAACGTACCGGGCCAATAGTATCTATGAGCGATCGTCGCGATCGTTTTCGCTATTCCGAGGTGCCCGGCGGTCGGTGCGTCGTGGTACTGTTCAAGGAGCAGGGTCCGTCGGTCCTTAGAAACGCATTTTTTTCATTGTTTAGCGGCCGGGGTGTCCTTAAAATCAAGGCTGTGGAGCACGTGCTTTCACAGTCGGCCTTGGTCGATCCGAAAATCGGGCACTTCGTGAGGCGTACTTTCGGTCGCGTGCCACATGCGCGTATACCACGGGCATTTCGGTTTTGCTACGCCGAGAATTTTGGGTTGCCGGGACAACGCGTCGGCCACCTTATTAAGAGTCCCTTTACGGTATTGAACTTTGAAATCATACTGCTGAAGTTCGAAGGACCATCGTCCCAACCGGCCGGACCGAGACTCTAGTTTTTAAAGCCATATCAGTGACTGGTGATTGGTGATCACCGCAAATCGGTACCCCTCGAGATAGTCGCACATTCGCCGGATTCCCTAGACAACTGCCAGACACTCAAGTTCGGTCGCGCTGTAGTTTCGCTCGGCGTTATTTAGAGTCCGGCTTGCGTAGGCGATGACGCGCTCGCCCTAAAGGGGAAGTATTGCGTCAGCACGGCCCCTAGGCCGGTGGTGCTGGCGTCAGTCTGCAGGTGAAACTGCTGCGTAAAGTCTGGACACGCGAGAACCGGCGCGGTAGTCAGAACGGTCTTAAACGCTTCGAACGCGCCTTGCTCGGCTTCCCCCCAATTCCACCGGGCTTGCTTGCGGGTCAGGGCGGTGAGGGGTGCGGCGAGCGTCGCGAAATCTTTGATGAACCGGCGGTACCAGGATGCGATCCCCAAAAATTGCCGGATCTGCCGGATGTTCTGTGGTGCGGGCCAGTTCGCGATGGCGCTAACTTTGTCGGGATTGGTCCGAATCCCGTCGCGGTCGACAATGTGTCCAAGGTATTTGATTTGGTCGGCGCAAAATCGGCATTTATCCGGATTAATACGGAGATTGGCTTCGCGGAGCCGGCGGAAAACTTCACGCATAATGCGGAGGTGCTCTTCGAACGACTCGCTGATGATGACAATGTCGTCCAGATATACGAATACGTGCGGTTCTAGGTCGGGCCCTAGTATCGTGTCAAGCAGACGTTGGAACGTGGCCGGGGCCGAATGCAGTCCGAACGGCATTACTGTAAACTGCATCAACCCTTTGCCGGGGACGGTGAAGGCGGTCACGGGCCGACTCTCGGGCGCGAGCGGCACTTGCCAGTATCCGTTCTTTAGATTGAGAGTAGACAGGTAGCGAGCCTCCCGTAACTTATCTAGCGTCGCGTTGATGTGAGGCAATGGGTACGCGTCCTTCTCGGTTACTTCGTTGACCAGGCGGAAGTCGATGCAAAATCGATGTTTGCCGTCCTTTTTCCGCACGATGACGATCGGCGAGCTCCATGGGACGGTTCGATAATGCCGTCTTGGAGCATTTTGTCGACTTCCGCGTCGATAATTGCCTGCATGGCCGAGTGTCGCGGCCGGTATCGTTGTTTGATTAGTCGGTCGGTTTTGACGCGAATAATGTGCTGTCCACAGTCCGTGGGGGCTCGCACGGTCTCGAATTGCGCGAGTTCAACGGCTAGAAAGCGGCGGAGACGTTCCTCCTCTGTCAGCGTGGCCCTTTTGGGCGCGTGTTCCACGGCGGTGGTCTGCGTTTCTGCGCTTGGCGGGGGCGGAGGCGGTATGGCGAAATCCAGTTTCGCCCATAAGTCCACGCCTATCAGGATGTCGTAGTCTAACATCGGCATAATCTGGAATTGGTGCCAGAACATTCGCCCCTGCACGGTAATGGGAAATGTTATTAGCCCCGGTATGGCCGTGCTCGACCCATCGGCGAGATGCACCCGTCTGTTGACCGGCTGGATCGGGAAATCGCGGGATATTTTGTCGGCGGTCCGTGCGTTTATAAATGACGCTTCGGACCTGGTATCTAAAAGTGCATCAAACGGCTGTTTTGATACTACTACGGTCAGGTGCGGACGTGGCTTGTACGTTAATCGGAAGACCGGCGGGCGGCCGCTTCGTCCCCCGGCCCGAGCGGCGTTTCCCGGCGGCGGGTGGCAATCTTTTGTAAAGACGTCGTCCTTGCCGCATTGAGAGCAAAACCGGCGCGGCGGGCGTCGGCAATCGAACCGCGTATGCCCTCTCTGTTTGCACCGCCAGCAGCATTCGCGGCGGTCATACGCGGTGGCGGCGATTGCGGGTTTCGGAGCGGCGGCTTGTCGGACGCACGTCTGTTCTCCGATATGCTCGAACTCCTCCGCCAGGCGCAGAATGTCGCGGGTACGCGCCACTGTATCGCGGCGGATGTACATCTGGTACCGCGGGTGCATATTGTTATACAGCGTCTCTACCTGCTCTTCCTCCGCGAATCCGGTGGCCCGGCGCATCATCGTAAGCATTTCGGTCGCGAATTTCCGGTTCGTCCGGTTTTTGCAGGCGGGTCTGTATTTCGCGGACTAGTTGGTCGCGATACCGTGTGAAACGTTAGGGCCGGCGATAGCGGCGGCTGCCCGCTTACCGACGGCACACGGAGGCCTTCTGACGGGTGCACGGCGATCGTGGGTGCAGCCTGCGTCTGGCTGCCCCCCGCGGCGGTGGTCGGCACCGTTTCTGGATGCTCGGTTACGTAAGCGCTCATGCGTCGGCGTAGCTCGTCGATCGAGCCGTCAAAGTTTAGTTCGAGTTTCTCGAGCTCGGCGACGAGCTGGTTTTTCGGCAATTTGTAGATCCACGATTTCGGCATAGTGTGCCTTCATTATTGTCTCTCGGATCAAAACGGTCCCTGTTCGGGCGCCATGTAACGGCCTATCTTTATTAGTCGAACGCGGACTAGCTCGCCGGATCAGGAGTTCGATCGAAGGCCCAAAGACAATAGTCAGATTGTAATGCACACTGGATAGTTTATTCGATATGATACATACAGGTTTATTCGATAGAATACAATGCGGAGGCTGGACGCGGTATTTACAGAGAACGATAGTGCATGTGCACTCGGCGCGGTTTTACGGAATAACGGAACGCGTGTTTTACAATGCGGAGGCTGGACGCGGTATTTTACAGAGAACGATATTGCATGTGCACTCGGCCCGGTATTACGAAATAACGGGGCGCGGATTTTACAATACGGAGGCTGGACGCGGTATTTACAGAGAACGATAGTGCAGGTGCACTCGGCGCGGTATTACGGAGTAACGGAACGCGGGTTTTACGACACGGAGGCTGGACGCGATATTTTACAGAGACGATAGTGCATGTGCACTCGGCGCGGCATTCCGGCAGGCTGGACGCAGTATTTACAGAGAATTGGGGAGTCCCGGGGCGGTGGCGGCGAGAGTATTCGTCGCGAGACCGAGCGTGCTCGACCCCGTTGGACCACGGCCGTCGGGAGCTGGGCTGGATGGAAGTCGGGACGCCTGAGAGTACTCGGTCGAGGCTTAGAGCTCTAAACCCCGTTTTGTGCGTGCCCTAGGAATCGGTGAGGTATGGCTTCGTCGGGAGCAGCGGAAGGCTGTATCGGAGACGAAGTCTCTTTTCTCGCCGGAGCGCTGGCTTATATACCTCGGCTCGGCGGGTCCGGTAGGAGGGAGGCCGATCGTCAGGCGGGCCGCGTGGGGGCTCGCTGACGCGCGCTCGTCTTCGGCGCGGCTCGGTTCCCTTCGGCGTTTGTCGGCGCCGCACGGAAGGCACCGGTGCCGCGTTTTGCCCGCGCACACGGTGCATGTGGAGTAATTTAAAAATGTGGGTGCACCGCGCTCTTTTCTCGCCCGACGGAGGGTCGGTCGGGCGGCATCCGGCGGGTGGTGGGCGGAACGATGCTTCGTAAAAAAGGGTGCATTGTTACAAAATTAAAGAAAAAGCTAGGAAGCAGGAAAATTTTCATTGATCACGATCTGTCTTACGAGGAAAGAAAGGTGCAAAGAATGATAATAGACCGCGCGTAGAAATAAAGGATGGGTGGAAAACGAGTAAAAATAGGATACAAGAAATTAGAAATACAAGGAAATCAAGTATGTGTGGAGTGAGAAAGAGAACACGCTTATGGAAAAGAAAAATTTCTGAAGGGCAACCAATTAAAGGATGAGTCGAGGAAAACGGTTGAAGATGAAGAGGGTAAGAAGGACAATGGAAGACTGGAGAGAGATAATAACAGAAGAAAAAGGGTTTTATTCTGGAATGTAACGGGTTTAGAGAGACAGGACAAGGATTATTGGAATTATATAACAAGAAATGATTTTGTAAGATTATGCGAGACGTGGCTAGAGGAGAAAGGATGGGATAGGACAAATTACTAGGTTCTCACGAGTAGGTGAACATAAATGCGAGGAGGGATAAGAAAAAAGGTAGGGCGATTGGCGGAATTTTGATAGGAGTAAAGAAAAGTTGGATTAAGAGTTACGATGCGGTAAAGACTGCAATGTTATCAGATGGCGTGGTTCATACATGGCTTTCAGGAGAAGGTACAATGCTGAATATTTTCACAATCTATAATAAAGGTCTGGTGAATGATTTAGAGACAACATTTAAGAAAATTACTGAAAAGCATGAGCGAAAAAGAATAATTATAGGAGGTGATTTTAATATAAAAATAGGGGAGTTTGGAAGGGACAGACTGGCAGACTCTGATGTGGAAGGAAAAAGTAGTATGTAATGGAGGTAGGCAGTTTACGGACATGATGGATAAAAAAGGATACTAAATGGTAGAACAATGGGTGACTTGGAAGGCGAATTTACTTATGTAGGTGCGAGAGGAAGTTCGGTAATCGACTATATTATTGTAAACAAATACATACATGACAAAGTTTTACAATTTAAGGTAGACGACAGTTTTACAATTTAAGGTAGGGTGTACTCGGATCACTTACCCTTGGCAATGGAGATGGAGGAGATCGGAAGACAAGTTGCAGAAGAAGAAGAAGAGGACGAAGAACAAAACATTGTGAGGAAAATAATTAATTGGACAGAGAAGCGAGGAGACTATATAACGAGGAACGACGGAGCTAGGGAGCGTGGAGTGGCAAAAGTCATGGTCGGTAGAGGAGAAGTGGAGAAGAATAAAAGAGCTCATACATAGTGCACTGATTTATAAGGATGTTAAAAAATCGAAGAGAAAAGAAATAGGTCATAAAGATTGGTGGAACAGGAGCTGCACGAGGAAAAGAATGGAGGTTAAAAGGAAGTACAGGAAATGGAAGAAGGGGAAAGACAAAAGGGAAGACTTTATAGAAGGAAGGAGAGGCTTTAAGAAGTTGCTAGAGAGGAGAAGGAAAGACAAAAGAGCTGAAGAAGAGAAGTTGAGAAATTTGAAGAATGAAAAAGAGATTTGGAGGTTTATAAACAGGCGAAGAAAGAAGAAGGAGTGGACGGAGAACAATATTCAAAGAGAAGAGTGGAGAAAGCATTTTATGAAGTTATTGGGAGGCACGGAGAAGGAAATAACAATGAAGGAGAATGAAACTGAGAGAAAGATAGGTGAAGGAGAAGACGGTACAACTGTTGTGAAATACGAGGTAAAAAACACGAAAGAAATGAGCAAGAAAAGGAGAGAGAGTTAGAAGAAGGGGAGATAGCGGATGCAGTAAAGAGAATAAAATTAGGTAAAGTAGCTGGAACAGACGGATTTCTGATGGAGGCTTTGAGGTTTTGTAGTTAAGCGGCAAGGGGTTGTCTGGTAGACTTAATAAAGCAGATATGGAAGGAAGGAACTATTCGGAGTGGAAAATGAGTATAGTGATACCGCTGTATAAGAGAGAAGATAAAGAGAAGGCAGAAAACTACAGAGGAATTTCACTGCTGTGCTCAGCAAGTATTATTGCCTCTCCAAATCTCAAAGTAAGTGATTCTAAAGAGTAATGCATGCTAAACACGAATCCAGTGCAGTTTTTTTATTTTTATTGATTTCTATCATTTTATAAACGACTAAACCTAAAACTTGTGTTCGGGGCGAAATCGTGACCAAGCCAAAACGAGGTCAAGAAAGCTAAATAATATGTGCTGCATATGCTCGGAGATAATAGATAACAGAGGCGATGAAAAACAGTGCATTTCGTGCAGGCGTAAGGCACACAACGAGTGCGTGCTCTCGTCAAACTCTGTTTTTACATGCTTTAACTGTTAGCGAAAAAGAAAATTGATTTTCTTAAAATTATTTTCCGCTTTCCATTTTTCTACTAATAAACAATGAATAAAGTGTATTCTATTATTTTTCATGATCAAAATTATTTATTTTTATTTAAAATCTAGTCCGAGAATGAGAACACGACTCCGCCCTAGGAATTTTGATTTTTCGATTTTTGCACCTTTGTCGTTTTTACTCTATACCGGTTGAACAAAACGACGTAGACCAAGAATGCCTATATAAATTTTGTAGCTAAGGGTTCACTCTTTACAATGGTATACTATATTTCACTAAAATGATTTATTTTGTTGCTCGGCGTTATTTAGCGTTCGTCTTGCGTACGCGATCACGCGCTCACCCTCGGGGAAATATTGTGTTAGCACGGCCCCCAGGTCTGTGGTGCTGGCGTCCGTCTGCAAATAAAACTGCCGCGTAAAGTGCGGGCAGGCGAGAACTGGCGCGGTCGTTAGTACTTTAGTCTTAGTTAGTACGTTAGTTTTTAGCGTGTCAAACGTTAGTACGTTAGTCTTTAGCGTATCAAACGCGGTTTGCTCGGCTTCCCCCCCCCCATGTCCACCGGGCTTGCTTACGGGTCAGTGCGGTAAGTGGCGTGGCTAGGGTGGCAAAGTCTTTTATGAATCGTCGATACCAGGACGCGACTCCTAGAAATTGCCGGACCTGACGGACATTTTGCGGGGCAGGCCAGTTAACGACGGAGCTAACTTTTTCGGGATCGGTCCAAATTCCGTCGCGATCGACTATGTGGCCGAGATATTTAATTTGATTGGCGCAAAATCTGCATTTTTCGAGATTAATGCGAAGGTTTGCCTCGCGGAGCCGGCAAAAAACCTCTCGTAGAATACGTAGATGTTCCTCAAACGTTTCACTACTGATAACTACATCATCGAGATACATGAACACGTGCGGGTCCAATTCGGGGCCTAATATGTGTGTCGAGCAGGCGTTGGGACGTGGCCGGCGCTAAATGCAATCCGAACGGCATCACCTTAAATTGCATCAACCCTTTGCCGGGGACGGTAAAAGCGGTCACGGGTCTGTTTTCCGGCACGAGTGGCACCTGCCAGTACAGGGTGTCTAGCGGTCATGGAAACCTGGAAAACCTGGAAATGTCAGGGAATTTGCGGGCTCCTGGAAAAGTCATGGAAAAGTCATGGAATTTTGTGATTTTTCTGGAATTTTGTTAAATCCTTAAAAAATGACATTTTCTGTTCTTTTTTATCTCGCGAAAAATTATTAGCATCAGAAACTTTGAGACAGAAAGAGTTACGGCATCGATGACGTGTGTATATATATATATATATATCATTGCGACGGAAAAGCACGGAAAAGCACGACAAAGCACAGATCGAGTCGCGTTGCATTATGGGTAACATAACCTTACTCGTCGCCTACGTGCTACGTGCGTATTCAATCATCTGTTTACGTTATACCTATGTACTCACATTCGACGATACAGGGCGAATTGCCGGTTTCACAGGTTTATAAATAATATAAGACAAAGTTGTGTTCTTGAAACGTTTGTTTAACGACGGTAAGTAATGAAAGTTTATTTTTCATGGTTATAGTTCCCTGATAAAATAATTTATAAATATTAATAAAGCTGAAATAAAAGTGAATGAGGTTAGATGTGTTTATAATCAGTTTGTTTTAATATATCTGTCATGTTTACTTGTATAGTGCCGGTGTCGACTAGTTAGCCAAGTGTATATATAGGCCTATTCTTTTTAGCTGAACTGTGCAAGAAGTTGTATGCTGTGTACTTACATTCAACGATACAGTGGCGAGTTCTCGGTTTCATACGTTTGTAAATAATACAAGACAAAGTTGTGTTCTTGAAACGTTTGTTTAACGACGGTAAGTAATAAAAGTTTATTTTATATGGTTACAGTTTCCTGACAAAGTAATTTATAAATATTAATAAAGCCGAAATGAAAGTGAATGAGATTAAATGTGTCTATAAGCAGTTTGTTTTGATATATCTGTCATGTTCAATTGTAGTGCTGGTATCGACTAGTTAGCCAAGTGTATATATAGGCCTATTCTTTTTAGCTGAACTGTGTAAGAAGACTTTTTAGCTAAACTGTGTAAGAAGTTCAGCTAAAAAGAAATGCCTTATATATATAGTAATTTTTTACATAAAAAAGAGCAGAAATATTCTTGTGCGCACTAAAAAATGACTAGTGGAAAGAAATATCAAACCGTTCATTTTCTAACATACTCAATTCAATCTTTCTGTGTATCTTGTTCCATCTTTCCCCATTACTTTTAATATTCTCTTCCATCCTCTTTTATTCTCGGTTTAAATTCTCCTACTAAAAATAAAGTAAATAAAAAATAAATAAATATTGCTGCTAAATATAATGGAAATTAACAAAATTTAATAAACATTAACTTATTACAAAAATAATTAATATTTTATAAAAAAAACTTTGTAAATTTTAAAAAATAATAGAAAAGCGAAGTACCAATAGATTTTTATATTCTTATCTTTTATCTGTAAGTGTTTAATTTCATATTTTTGTTATTGCAATTTTCAATTTTTTACTTTTCTTTATAGATCCTGCTCATCAATGCATAAGCCATGCCAAATATGAAAAGTAAAAAATGCACTTTCAACAAAAAATGGACTGAAGAGGCCACGTTCTCACAATGGTTAAAGGAACCTTTGAATGACAAGTTTGCTGCCTCATGCTTCTTATGCAATTCGACATTCTCGTTGAGCAATATGGGTCGGGCAGCATTATACAGTCATATGAATAGTAAAAAACACCAGGACATCATAAAAAACAAAAACTCGATAAGCGTATTGTTCGTCGATGGAAACGTAACTAAAACTAGAGAAAGAGATGAGAGCACTGTAACTCTGTCCGATCCACGCTCCAAAAGTATTCTGCAGCCAGCTTCATCGGTATCGTCACATAAAAATCGTTTACTCTTTGAATCATCCTGTACGAACGTTTGTCCGGAACATTGCTTTACCAAAACATCTGTAGTAACTCAACAGGGAAAATCGACGACAATGAAAAATTTCGTACAGGCGGACGAAACATCAAAGGCGGAGATAATGTGGTGTCTAAACTCAGTAATGCGTCACAACTCTTTAAGAGACGTGGAAAGTAGTGTCTCGTTAATGAAAACTATATTCCGCGATAGCGAAATTGTAAAACAGATGAAGTTGAGTAAAGCCAAAGCGTCGTACACAATCACGTATGGGATAACAAAACACTTTCAAAAAGAACTTCACCTGCTAATCCAAAAAAGTAATGAACTAGTCATATCGTTCGATGAAAGCTTAAATAAAGTATGTCAAAAGGAACAAATGGATATTGTGATCCGGTTCTGGGACGACGAGAAAAATGAAACTTCGACGAGATATTTGACTTCAACATTTCTCGGACACACAACAGCAATCGATTTACTCGAGGCATTCAAAGGCTGTGTACCACCGGACATGCTCAAGAAGATGACACAAATTTCGATGGACGGGCCAAACGTCAACTTCAAGTTTTTGAGAGATCTGAAACTCGATTTATCTTCCGATCCAGAGAACAAGAAGCTGCTTGATTTAGGCAGTTGCGGACTGCATACTATGCACTGCGCGTTTAAAGCTGGCATAAATGCAACGAAATGGAATATAATTGCATTTCTTCGGGCCCTTTACAACCTGTTCAAAAACGTACCAGCTCGAAAAGCAGATTATACCAGGGCTTCTGGTTCTGTAGATTTTCCTTTAAAATTTTGTGGAATTCGATGGTTGGAGAACATCGCGGTTGCTGAACGAGCTCGTGCCATTCTACCGAATGTCCGTAAATACGTGGCAAAAGTTACCAAAGAAAAAAAGATTCCGAAATGCGCTAGTTTTGAAACGGTTTCGACCGCGTTAGATGACAAATTACTCGTTCCTAAATTGAATTTTTTTCAATCCCTCGCGAGCGATGTACAGCCATTCATGTCCGAATTTCAATCCGATCATCCGTTGACGCCATTTCTTTACGATGAAATTCATGCACTTGTGAGATCTATCATGAGGAGATTCGTAAAAGATGATGTCCTGAAGGAAACGGATCTTTCCAAAATTGACATTACTAAGAAGGATAATTTGGTACCAACGAAATACATAAAAGTTGGATATGCGACTGAAGTTGCATTCAAGCGCGAAAAAGGTATTTCGGATCTCGAAATACTACAATTTAAAAACCAAGTACTCAAATGTTTTCAAATCTTTGTACAGAAGATTATGGTTCGCTCTCCGCTCAAATTCCCTCTAACAAAAGCCGTTTCTTGCATGGATCCGGCCATAGCGAGTCGAGGAGAAATCGCTTATAAGAGGTTGTCTTCCGCATTACGGATTTATGTAGAAAATAGTTTTATATCGGGAATAACGGCTGATAAAATTGATCGCGAGTACAGACATCTTGTTAGTATCCCCGTCGTTCAAGAGAAGTTTAAAACTTTCAAGCGATCCGAGATTCGTTTGGATCATTTTTGGGTCGATCTTATCACGAGTTGCGGTAAGAAAGATTACGAAAATTTGTCGAGTTTCATGAAAAGCGTCATGATTCTTTCTCATGGAAACGCTGCCGTAGAACGAGGTTTTTCCGTAAACAAGGAATGTCTCATCGAAAATCAAAAAGAAAAGTCGTTGATCGCTCAAAGAACCATCTATGATACAGTCAATGCCAAGGGAGGAATTGAAAATTTTGTCGTAACGAAAGATTTGATACATGCAGCTCGCAATGCGCATATGTGGTACAAAGAGGAGCTTGCACGTGAAAATCGAGAAAAGAGAGATGCAGAGGAGATGCGAAATAAACGAAAACGAGCAGCGAGGGTTTTACAAGAACTTGAGGCAAAAAAGAGACAGATCCTTGACGATGCAGTTAAAGAAACTGCGAGAATCGACGATGAAATTAAAGAGGCACAGAAACTGTGATTTCGTTACTAATCTGCTTTTACAGTAATGTTAATATAGATAGAAACTATACAGTCTTTCATTACTAACCTAGGTAGCAAAATATGTCATTTTGACGTCAAACACATTTGATGTCAAAATGACATGTCTTGTTACCTAGGAATGTAGTAAAGTAGTCATTAGTAATTAAAGTAAAGTAAGAATATATTAATTTATCAGATGTTTTGTGATAATGAAAAATATAGTTTTACTATTATGTTAAGCCTTCTAATCTCATTATGTAATTTACATGAGATGATATGATTTTCTTTACTAGTCGACTGAAGAATATACTACTATTTTAAGTGTTAATCATAAAATGTTTAAACGGGTGTTTATATAAAAATTATTTTAAACAAATTTTAGCTAAGTGTTACAAAACGCTAATATTAAAGTTTATTTTGATAATCTGATGATGTAATGTTTTATAATTTTAAGAATTAACACTCCTCGCCAATAAAACAATGTTTTCTTCCGTTCTGGAATATTATAATTTATTTTATCTGTATTTCACCGAAAAGTCACTTCTATTAACTTTCAAATTATGGTTTAATGCCCTCGTGAACATAGATATATGTTAGAAAATGGTCATGGAAAATTGAGATTTTTAGCCTGGAAAACCTGGAAAAGTCAGGGAATTTTACCGTCCGACTCGACTAGACACCCTGCAGTAGCCGGTTATCAAGTCGAGCGTCGTCAGGTACCGGGCCCTCCGCAATTTGTCTAGCGTCGCGGTGATCTGGGGCAGCGGATACGCGTCCTTTTCGGTTACGTCATTTACTATTCGAAAATCGGTGCAGAACCGCGGTTTGCCATCCTTTTTTTGTACGATGACGATCGGCTAATTCCAGGCACTATGTGGTTCTATGACACCTCCTTTAACATTTTTTGGACTTCTGCGTCGATAATCGCCTGCATTGCCGGGTTTTGTGGCATCTTTGTTTGATAAGTCTGTCCGTTTTTACGCGTATGATGTGTTGCCCGCAATCAGTGGGGCAACTGTCCCAAACACCCCGAACTGTCTCAAACTTTGATAGCCAGGAATTGCTGGAGGCGCTAATCTTCTGACATTGCGTCCCCCTCGGGCGCGAGTTTTACGGCGGCGGTTTGTGTTCCTGCGCTTGGCGGAGGCTGAGGTGGTATCGCGAAATCCATTTTAGCCCACAAATCCACGCCTATCAGCATATTGTAATCGAGCGTAGGCATGATTTGAAACCGATGCCAAAACATTCGGTCCTTGCACGGTGACAGAAAACGTTATCAGGCCCATGATGGAGGTGCTTGACCCGTCGGCGAGATACACCTGGCCGTGAACTGGCTGTATCGGGTAATCCAGTGATATCTTATTGGCGGTCTGCGCGTTTATAAACGACATTTCGAAGCTGATATCCAGAAAGGCGTCGAACGGCTGTTTCGACACTAATACGGTCAGGTGCAGAAGTAATTTATAATTTATTCGAAGGACCGGGGGATGGCCGCTTTTTCCTCGGCCTGAGAGGCATTTCCCGGCGTGTGCCCTCGTTGCTTGCACCGCCAGCAGCATTCATTGCGTTTGTATGCCGCGGCGGCGGTCGCGGCTTGCTGGACTCCAGTTTGTTCCTCGATGTGCTCGAATTCCTCCGCCAGGCACAGAACATCTCGTGTCACGGTGTCTTGTCATTTGATAGCGCGGATGCATATTATTATAAAGCGCTTCGACTTGGTCCTCTTCCGTAAACCCGGTTGCCCGCCACATCATCGTGATTACGTCCATCGCGAATTTTCAGTAGGGTTTGTCCGGTTTCTGTAGGCGCGTTTGGATCTTGCGGACTAATTGAGCGCGGTAACGGCGCAGAAGATAGTACTTGCGGAAGTCCGCACAGAAATCCTCCCATCCCTGCCAGTTGTGTCGATTGTTCCGACACCAGAGAAGGGCATCGCCTTTAAACAATTCCGATAGCTCCATCAGTAATTGCGCCCCGGAATATTGGTATGCATCTTTCAATTTCTCTAGTCGCTCAAGGAAGGCTACGGGGTCTTTACCGTTGAAATGGCATCCTCATTTCTGTATCTGATTCATGACTTTGGCGGGAATGTCGTTCGGGCGCTCGTTTTTGCCGTATAAAAAATTTCGTGGAATGTCGCCGTCGGTGTCAGTGGGCGGGCGATTATCGTAGGCACGCAAGGGGCTTCCGCCGGGTTTATGGTGATCGCGAGCGCGGCTTTCGGTTCGCTACTTCCCGCAACGGCGAGATGCACCGTTTCTGCACGGAGAGAAAAAATAGGGAGTAATCCCATAGAGTTACTCTCCTAAATATCACATGGGCGCGAATCGAGCCTAAGGTCCGACTGCGCCAGTAACTGTACCGGTGGCGCCACCGATTTTCTACTGACAAATCATTGCACTAATATTTCCAGCGAGCTAACCGGAATTTTTCAGTATCGCTCATGGAATAGCTTCGGGTCGAAACAACAGTACTGCAGCAGCAGCGCGCTGAACGTTTTGCATGCGAGCTGCATCGTGATCAAAATAAATCTTTGCAGTTATACATAATATATATATATATATATATATATATGTGTATTGTTAAACGGTAAGTTATATATTGTTAAACGTTGATTATAGATTAAAACACTAATTTGATCTCACTTTTGTCTTTTTTGGTTATGTTGTATCTAAAACTTATTAACATGCATGCAAGCGTATTATAGACGAAAGTTATTGGATGTCTATAATAATAAATAAATATTAATTTGCAGAAATAGAATATTAATTTTGTGGTTATTTGAAAATAAATAATATCATGGATGAGGTGATGCTTGTATCAACGGGTTTGAATATTTCTCCTATCATTCCAAGTCCTCCTTTCTCCATGATATTATTTATTTTCAAATAACCACAAAATTAATATTCTATTTCTGCAAATTAATATTTATTTATCATTATAGACATCCAATAACTTTCGTCTATAATACGCTTGCATGCATGTTAATAAGTTTTAGATACAACATAACCAAAAAAGACAAAAGTGAGATCAAATTAGTGTTTTAATCTATAATCAACGTTTAACAATATATAACTTACCGTTTAACAATACACATATATATATATATTATGTATAACTGCAAAGATTTATTTTGATCACGATGCAGCTCGCATGCAAAACGTTCAGCGCGCTGCTGCTGCAGTACTGTTGTTTCGACCCGAAGCTATTCCATGAGCGATACTGAAAAATTCCGGTTAGCTCGCTGGAAATATTAGTGCAATGATTTGTTAGTAGAAAATCGGTGGCGCCACCGGTACAGTTACTGGCGCAGTCGGACCTTAGGCTCGATTCGCGCCCATGTGATATTTAGGAGAGTAACTCTATGGGATTACTCCCTATTTTTTCTCTCCGTGTGGGTGCTCGGTTACGTAGGTATTCAAGCGGCGGCGTAAATCTTCGGCCGAGCCGTCGGTGGCTAGTCCGAACTATTTTGAGCTCGGCGATAAGCTGATTTTTCGATAGATTGTATATCCACGATTTCGGCATGGTGTCTTGGTTACTGTCTTTCGGATCAGAACGGTCCCTGTTCGGGCGCCGTATAACGACTTGCCGTTTTAAGAATAATCGAACCCGGACTAACTCGCCGGACCAGGGGTTCGATTGGAAGGCCCAAAGGCAGTAACCAGATTTTAATTCACACAAAGTTTATTAAGTAATCAAAGTAATACAGTGGATGGTTTAATAACGCAGATTTAATCCAACGGTCAGGCGCCGTGGCGCTCGCTATGACGTATTATGGCGTATTGTGGCGCGGACTTTATACAGATTTACGCGAACGCGGTCGCTGGAATTACAAATGTGAGTTACGCGGCTTTCTTACGACCAGGGTTTAACGCTGGAATTACACGAACGGAACGCAATATTTACAAGCAATCTATACGGATGCACATGGAGAAACAGAACGCGAAATTTACAAGCGATCTATACGGACGCATACGGAGAAATTTATAAGCGATCTAGGCGGTACGCAGGAAATTAGAGACGTGGACTATGTACAATGATTACACTTGGTGAAATCGATACGCGGATTTTTCAGGCGAAAACGCGAGTCACAGGCGGGAAAATCCGGTGAAATAGAACGGCCGGTCAGGTTGAAGCTGGCCGGCCGGTCGATTCTGGGAATTCTCGGTGCTTCGGCGACAAGACTGCTTGTCTGAGACCAAGTTGCCTTGACCCCGCTGTTTCGCTGTTGCAATCGAAAATTGGTAGTGTGACGGAGTTTGAGCAGCGCCCAAGACCACTTGAAACGAGGCCCAAATCACTGGACCCCGCTTTCTTTGCCGCTCTGGAAGTCAGAAGGTTGCTTCTTTCGGGATCAACGAATCGGAGAGGTATCTCGAGAAGAAGTGATTTTCTCGCCGCGGCACCAATATTTTATACCCCCCCCGAAACGATAGATTCGGTGGAGGTAGCCGATCTTCGTGCGAGCCGGGCGCCGCACAGTGGTCAATTTTAGAGATCTCGTATTTTTTTCTGACAAAATTACATGCGAGAGGTCAAATCTAAACGAATCGGAACAATTTTTTTTTTTAAATACTCGTTACTGATTGCACTTTGACGGGTCACTGCCTAAATTTTGAAATCGAACAGCACGCGTTTATTAATTACATTTTTACGCTAATTAAGGATGCATTAATCGAAAAAACGACTAACAAGGGAACCTCGCGAAGTGGAAAATTCTGATTTTAATGAAACTTTCTACACATGTAGGGGGAGTAAAAAGATGAATTTAGATATTTTTTGTAGCGGCCCAAAAACGGTTTTAAGGGGTGAAACCACTGCTCATATGTAGAGCGGTTTTTTGCTTTTCTCGATATATTTCGAAAAGTATTCGAGATATCAAAAAATGTTTAAAATAAAAGTTTTATAGTAAAATCTTCTCTATTCAACAACATTAATAAAATTTAAAAAAATGTTTTTATTTAAAAAATTATTTTTTAAAAATATTATATTAATGTTATTGAATAGAGGAGATTTTACTATAAAACTTTTATTTGAAACATTTTTTGATATCTCAAATACTTTTTGAAATATATCGAGAAAAGCAAAAACCGGCTCTACATATGAGCAGTGGTTTCACCCCTTAAAACCGTTTTTGGGCCGCTACAAAAAATATCTAAATTCATCTTTTTACTCCCCCTACATGTGTGGAAAGTTTCATTAAAATCAGAATTTTCCATTTCGCGAGATTCCCTTGTTAGTCGTTTTTTCGATTAATGCATCCTTAATTAGCGTAAAAATGTAATTAATAAACGCGTGCTGTTCGATTTCAAAATTTAGGCAGTGACCCGTCAAAGTGCAATCAGTAACGAGTATTTAAAAAAAAAATTTGTTCCGATTCGTTTAGATTTGACCTCTCGCATGTAATTTTGTCAGAAAAAAATACGAGATCTCTAAAATTGACCACTGTGCGCCGGGCGGAGCGGTGCGGAATCACGGCTTTCGGCCGCGCTCTCGCACTCGGCGAAAATCGGCTCCCGTCGGCGCTTGTCGGAGCTCCGAGGGGATATTGGTGCCGCAAGCCGCTAATTGCTCGCGCACACGATCTTATGAGCAATTAAAAATGTGGCACACCGCGCCTTGTCTTCACCCGACGGTCGGGCGGCATCTGACTGGTGATGGCCGGGAGTTCGATGCATTTGCGGGGTGCATCGTTACAACCCATACAGCACATAATATTATTTAAATGTTCTATACTCGTACTGTAAATATGCGTATCGATAATATACTTCGAACATTTCTATAACATCTCTAGTAGTATATTATTTCTCATAAATTCTCAGGACGTACTTGTAATATTTCACAGTAGTAGGTATATTATTTTTCGTAAATTCTCGTATATTTGTCAGAATATAGAGTGAGTCATTTTAATCGACGCAAGCAAATATCTAAAAAAATATGAAAGATTCAATATAAGAGGCGAGCCTGCGAGATGCTGCAAAATGCTTAAACCTTGATATTGTTCGCTGCGGATCAGCTTAAATCGCCTTAAGTGATCCTTATATCTCACGTAGCACGGTGCAGAAGGTAACTAACATAATAAGTATATATACCGTGCACATTCTATCCTTGGTTCTATATTGGTACTTGTGATGTTCTTGGTATTTACTGCAAAATATTCTCAGTATATACCACGAACTGAAAAAAGGCGGACATAGAAGTCTTCTCAGTAAGTCCGCAGTAAATTGTAGTACGTATCTCGAATGTTTTGAGAATATACGCAATATACTGCTGCGATATTTTTCGAACGTTTTCAGTAACTACATGTGCTGTTTGGGGACTTATGACTCAACTGTACAACTTTCGATAATCATTATATTTTCTTGTAAACGGGAAACTGTAAATTTAAAATTAAAAATAGAATAAAAAACCTAAGTATACCAGGAATCAAAAAATTGAGCTTATACATAACTCACAAGAATTCGTTCAAAAACAAAATGAGGTTCCATATTACCATTCTTTCTTCTGTAGTATAATTAATTAAGAAATATATATATATATATATATATATATATATATATATATATATACACATATAACTAATTCGTAATAAATTCATATATTACCTAATTGATGACCTTCTACAGAGAAGAGCTCAAAGTTTAAAAGTATCCGTTGATTCGGCCGAACCCTTATGAACCAGTTGCAAGTTTTGGTAGTTAAATTTCTTGCCGGACCATCATATTTGTTCGGAAAATTCGGACTGGTTATTATGCCGTAATTTAAACTACTAATATTTGATCCACAGTCTGTAGCATAATAATTTGAGAGAATTAATATCACAAGCGACAAATATATAATTTCCAAAAAAAATAAAATTTTAATCTTCTAAATCGTAGAGGAAAAGAAGTTATTTTTAAGTTAAATTTAAATAATGTAAACAAAATTTTAGTAAAATTGTTTTACCAAATTTTGGTTAGCTGTTTTTTTTTTAATCAGTAAAACTGCATATTAGTGGTCTGCATATTTAGTGATTTCACTGATTTCAATGACCTTAACATATGTTGTAAAAGATGATCTGACTAACTTGAAAAAGATTTTAGCCATCACTTATTTTTTATTAAAAAGCTGTTGACATATTTAAAAAACGTACAAACGTATGTTGAATGCTATAATTTATGCTTTACCGAGTATAAATTATATGTTATTGTACGTGCATATTTAAGTAAACGCTTCGCAAAGCCCTTCCCCTGCATCTTCATCTCGAGAAAATACTAACGCAAACCTGTTTTCAATTTATAACTAAAATTAGGTTTGGGTTAAGTTAAAATACTTTTTTGGGTGGTAATAAATGAAAGTTGGGCTCCGTCCTTTTCTTGTCTAAGTATTTATTTAAATATACGTATATATGCAAATTGTTTATTAAAAAGTTATCAACAAACAAAATGAACCATGCTGAATGCTATAATTTGTGCTTTATAATATGAATTTAAGGATGTATGTGTGACATCTCAAAGCATTACCAAAAATCTAAAAATTTTATAGATTGTTTTATTATTACGTCTAAGTATCTGTGTAAAATTTCAGCACAATTTTCTTACTGGTTTAAAAGTCATTGTAATTAAGGATGTATTGGAGGTATTTCAAATATATTCAGAAAGTGCTGTAAATTGTTTCTAAATTAAATTAAAAATACTCTGTAAAATTTTAAAGTTATTTAAGAGTTATTTAAGTTTAAAGTTGATAAAATTAACATTATTCCTTATAGAGAATCGACACTTTGCTGTAAATATTGTTGCGCCCGTGCTGAGACACCCGTTGCGCGCTGAACTTCGCTCACGAGAAGCCTGAACTCGCTCACGAATAGCTTCAAGCCGAAGCGCGATCCCTAACGACGGGATGTATTGATCCGTGAATAACAACAACGACTGTCAGATCTACGGGGAGACTCTGATCGTTCGGACGTGTTCTCCACCTGAAACGCATTCTTGTATAGAGTTCTTAATAAACCTTTGAGTTCCTCTTGCAATTAAGAGTTGTCTCTTTTACGCGATTCCGGGAATGCGCGGCGCGAACGCGAGTGACTTTGCGATTGCGGAGCGCAGCGCAACATTTGGGGGCTCGGCGAGGATCGGACGAGCGAAGATCGAACCGATCGCACGGATCGCACGGATCGGACGAGTGAGAACGGACGAACGGAATTTGATGGCGAGCACCGAGCCAGCTCCCACATTGAGAAAGAGAGCGCGGATGGGGACCCCGAGGCCGAGAGTCCCACAGCTCGAGGCGGAAACGGACATTCAACGAGTCGGCCCGAGCGCCCCTCAGCCTTCAACGGAAGTAGTGACACTGCAGGCGATGATGCAGGAGATCCGCCAGATGCGCGAGGAGTACGCAGCGTTGTTGCGGCAGCGGGATGCGGAGCCTCAGCATCGAGAACTCCTGCAGCTAAGTCCCTTTTCATTTAACGCGACCGGAGATACGAGAGCGCGGGCCGCCGCGGTCGCGGAAGTGACGCGTGGAAATCCCGTAGAAGCGAGAGCGCGAACCGCCGCGAAAGAAACGCGCGGAAGTAGTGCTCGTACAGAATTAAGCTTCAAGTTAAAGCCTGACACGTTTGACGGCTCAACGCCGCTGCGAGAATTCCTCTCCCAATTTCTTCTCATCGCGCGCGCGAATAATTGGGACGACGCGTCAAAATCTGTTGCGTTGGCCGCGAGTCTTAGAGGAAAAGCGCGGACGGTATTAGAGTCGGTTGAAGATTTAGAAAGTTTGTGTTTCGAGGAACTAAAATCAAAATTAGAGTTGCGTTTTGGCGAGGGAGGCTTGTCGCAAAATTTTTATACGCAATTCACGGGTCGCAAACAGAGAAATGGAGAAGATTTAGCCTCTCTTGGCGCAGAATTGGAAAGACTGTCGCGATTAGTCTACCCGGAGTGTCCTTTCGCGGTTCGAGACAAGATCGCGTGTGCACAATTTGTTTCGGCTTTGTCTGACGCCTTTTTGAGGAGGACTCTTCAGTTGGAGGGAGTAACCTCCTTAAAAACAGCGGTCGAAAGGGCGAAGGCGATCAAAATTATTCAGGGGGATAGTTTCGAAAGAAAGAGAGATTATTTCGGTAAGAATTTTGAGAAGGTGGAGAGGAAGGACGCGCGGAAGGAAGTAGAAGGAAAGAAAGAAGGAAAGGAGGAGGAAAAAGAGAAAAGCTGGAGAAGCCGGAAGGGAAACTCGCGCGGCAGCAAATTTGGCGCCGACCGCAGGGAATGTTGGACATGCGGAAAAACGGGGCATTTTCGATCTGAATGCCCCGAAGAGGGAAACGCGGTTTAGTTGAGCTCGACGGGGCGGGCTCAACTCTTGCGAGAAATACCCCGAAAGTTTTACGTTTGAAAAATGTTGTAGTTGATAATAAAAATGAAAAAAATTTCTGTTATGATGGTTTTCTAAATAAGAAATGTTGCTCCTTTAAGATAGATACGGTCTCCGATATTTCTATTGTTAATTCCAAAATAATTGAAAACAAAATAGAAAGAATTAAAGTAGAGAGTTGTAATTTGAGGTACCCAACGGGAGAAAAAGTTCCTTTAGAATCTAAAGTTAAAGCAAATGTTCAATTAGGCAAATATACTGTCGAAGTTCTTATGTTTGTAGCAGAGATTTCTGACGAATGTTTATTGGGAAAAGATTTTCTTAAAAAAGTGAATTTGGAAAATGTTTTCGAATCTTTCTTTGCTAGTCCCGACTTGAATAAAGAGAAAGTCTTTAATTGCTCTCGAGTAAAAGCCTCTTCTGAAGGAGACTCGTCTATCTTAAAAGAACTTTTTGCGAATAATTCTTTGTACTTAAATGAATCTCAAAAGAAGATTTTTGCTCATTTTCTGAGTGATTTTCAGGATGTGTTTTCTAAAGAAATTATTGCAGGGAATTGTGATATTGTTAAACATGCTATAGATGTGAAAGATTTTCCTCCCATAAAGCAGGTTCCCCGTCGTGTTCCAATTCAAATGAGAGAGGAAGTGAATAAAATAATTGAGGATATGAGGAAACAAGAGCTGGTTGAAGTTTGGAACGTTCCTGGAGCGATTTTTCAAAATCGATTTGTTCCATTTCTCCTCTCGCACAGAGTTAGTTCTAAGCGTCAGACAAACAACAAAAAATAGTAGGAGCGAATACACGCATCGGAAGGTACCCTTACGCACGATAAACTACTCTTACGCACAATAAACTACCCTTCAGATCACTAAAAGAATTCTTGCGTTTCTAAAGCCGATTTCTTCCATTTCCCCTCTCGCATAGAGTTACTTCTAAGCGTCAGACAAGCAACAAAAAATAGTAGGAGCGAATAAACGTGTCGGAAGGCACCCTTACACACGATAAACTACCCTTCAGACCACTAAAAAAATTCTTGCGTCTCTAAAGCCGATTTGTTCCATTTCCTCTCTCGCACAGAGTTAGTTCTAAGCGTCAGACAAACAACAAAAAATAGTAGGAGCGAATACACGCGTCGGAAGGCACCCTTACACACGATAAACTACCTTTCAGACAAATAAAAAAATTCTTGCGTCTAAAGCCGATTTGTTCCATTTCCTCTCTCGCATAGAGTTAGTTCTAAGCGTCAGACAAGCAACAAAAAATAATATGAGCGAATATATACGTCGGAAGGCACCCTTACGCACGATAAACTACTCTTCAGACCAATAACAAAATTCTTGACAACAAACAAATGAAAACCAACTATCCAACAATGTATGAGAGAGAGAATGTTTGAACTAACGGTTAGCACAGATGAGACCTTTCCTTCGCCAGTGATCAATAAATCAAACAAAATCCTTTACTTCAACCAAACTGGCAGTCTTTATTTAAAAAGCACGACGCGTTTCAACCGAGATTCCGGTCCTTATCAAGTGCGTATATCACATTAAAACGCTTGCAAAACACTTCATTGAATACAGTGTGGCAGCAAAGAGTCTACGAACTAAACAGTGAATATAAGTAATCTACGAAATAATTATAATAAAGGAACAAAGAGAGCAACGCTTACATGTTTTGTGTGTCGATGGTAATAAAACGATTTACGTGTCATCTTTATGTGGTGTTTGATGGTGCGATCACCTCAGATAACGACGGACGACTGAGTGGAAAAACAGAGGCAGAGGTAACCGAAAGCGCTTACATTAAATTTATTATTTTGTTATAGATCACCGGAAGGTTGTCGGTGTCCTTCTGTAAATTGATAGTGTTGTTATCTTTTTTTATAAACACCATTTCGGCGATCTCCCTCTTCTTAAAATGTTTCTCGCTGTGTAGAACTTTGGGACTAGACCAATTAAAACAGATGAGACCTTTCCTTCGCCAGTGACATACTCGACGCCTTTAACAACTATCACCCGCGGCTAAAATTTACATGCGAAACTGAGACCAATGGTTCGATTAGCTTTTTGGATGTGAGCGTTATTAGAGATAGAGAAAACTTGTTAACAAATTGGTACCGAAAACCCACATTCTCAGGACGGTACATCAGTTTTTATTCCAGTCACCCCATTAATTATAAGATCAATGTTTTATCCAATTTAGTCGACCGTGCGATTTTACTTTCTAACGAGCGCTTTCACGAGTCAAATATCCGTATTGTTAAAGAGATCCTTTCGGATAATTGTTACCCGACCGAATTTTGTAACAAACATATAAAACGACGATTAAGGCTCTTAAAAAGCGGGGACTCCGTAAATGATAAAGTAGACACCGTGAGACATCCTATTACCATTCCGTACATTAAGGATTGTAGCGAGAACATCTGTAAGGCTCTCAGAAACAAAGGGTTCGACGTTGTTTATACCGTTCCTAAAAAACTTGACCGCATTATTAAAAGAGGAAAAGACAGGTTAGAAAATTTGAAACGCATGGAGCTTATATATGAAATCGACTGTCTCAATTGTGATGCTCGCTACATTGGACAGACTAAGAGAAATTTGGAGACTAGAATCAAGGAACATCGTGCCGACATCAAAAAGCATCCTGACAATCATTCTGTCGTTAGCAAGCACAAGACTTCTTGTAATCACGATTTTAATTGGTCTAGTCCCAAAGTTCTACACAGCGAGAAACATTTTAAGAAGAGGGAGATCGCCGAAATGGTGTTTATAAAAAAAGATAACAACACTATCAATTTACAGAAGGACACCGACAACCTTCCGGTGATCTATAACAAAATAATAAATTTAATGTAAGCGCTTTCGGTTACCTCTGCCTCTGTTTTTCCACTCAGTCGTCCGTCGTTATCTGAGGTGATCGCACCATCAAACACCACATAAAGATGACACGTAAATCGTTTTATTACCATCGACACACAAAACATGTAAGCGTTGCTCTCTTTGTTCCTTTATTATAATTATTTCGTAGATTACTTATATTCACTGTTTAGCTCGTAGACTCTTTGCTGCCACACTGTATTCAATAAAGTGTTTTGCAAGCGTTTTAATGTGATATACGCACTTGATAAGGACCGGAATCTCGGTTGAAACGCGTCGTGCTTTTTAAATAAAGACTGCCAGTTTGGTTGAAGTAAAGGATTTTGTTTGATTTAACGGTTAGCATTTATTTTCCGTTTATTTTGAAAAATAATTCACTGAAAAATACGTACGCTAATTGTAAAACGTCGAAATATTGACTAAAAAAAATGTCCGTATGTGTGTATGTATGTATGTATGTGCACATTTAATGTTGTGGTTACTCTAATTTCCGCAAATATTGAGATATCGAGCTGTTTTTTTTTTTAATCGATAGAGTATCATTCAAGGAAGATTGGTATTGAATTTGGCGATAATTGGTAAAGGAGTTCTTTTTTAAAAAAATTTTCAATTTTTTTATAAATGTCCGTGGTTCCTCTAACTTCCGCAAATTTGGAGATATCGATCTATTTCTAATTTTATTATATTTCTCAGTCTTTTTTACTCTTATTTCATATATAATTTTTTAAGATTTAGTTGATTAGACCCAGCTTTATACGCGATCAAAGGTCCATAATTTTGATCGCATACAAAGCTAAGTCTAATCAACCAAATTTAAAAGAATTATATATAAAATAGGGGTAGAAAAAACCGAAGTAAAAAATTGTTTTTTGAGTTTTTGATGTCAATGTGTTGTTTTAAAAAGTACAAAAAAATGTATGTGCCAAATTTACCGAAATTTTTATAACTCCAAAACTAATCAACCAAATCTTAACGAATTATATATGAAATAGGGTGCCTTCCGACGTGTGTATTCGCTCATACTATTTTTTGTTGCTTGTCTGACGCTTAGAACTAACTCTATGCGAGAGAGGAAATGGAACAAATCGGCTTTAGAGGCGCAAGAATTTTTTTATTGGTCTGAAGGGCAGTTTATCGTGTGTAAGGGTGCCTTCCGACGCGTGTATTCGCTCCTACTATTTTTTGTTGCTTGTCTGACGCTTAGAAATAACTCTATGCGAGAGAGGAAATGGAACAAATCGGCTTTAGAGACGCAAGAATCTTTTTATTGGTCTGAAGGGCAGTTTATCGTGTGTAAGGGTGCCTTCCGACGCGTGTATTCGCTACTACTATTTTTTGTTGCTTGTCTGACGCTTAGAAATAACTCTGTGCGAGAGAGGAAATGGAACAAATCGGCTTTAGAGACACAAGAATTTTTGTATTAGTCTGAAGAGTAGTTTATCGTGCGTAAGGGTGCCTTCCGACGCGTGTATTCGCTCCTACTATTTTTTGTTGCTTGTCTGACGCTTAGAAATAACTCTATGCGAGAGAGGAAATGGAACAAATCGGCTTTAGAGACGCAAGAATCTTTTTATTGGTCTGAAGGGCAGTTTATCGTGTGTAAGGGTGCCTTCCGACGTGTGTATTCGCTCATACTATTTTTTGTTGCTTGTCTGACGCTTAGAACTAACTCTATGCGAGAGAGGAAATGGAACAAATCGGCTTTAGAGACGCAAGAATTTTTTTATTGGTCTGAAGAGTAGTTTATCGTGCGTAAGAGTGCCTTCCGACGTGTGTATTCGCTCATACTATTTTTTGTTGCTTGTCTGACGCTTAGAACTAACTCTATGCGAGAGA
This sequence comes from Temnothorax unifasciatus, assembly GCA_030770225.1. Classification (NCBI taxonomy): domain Eukaryota; kingdom Metazoa; phylum Arthropoda; class Insecta; order Hymenoptera; family Formicidae; genus Temnothorax; species Temnothorax unifasciatus. The sequence goes on from JASTWK010000364.1 coordinate 97,046, forward strand.
GGAAATGGAACAAATCGGCTTTAGAGACGCAAGAATCTTTTTATTGGTCTGAAGGGCAGTTTATCGTGTGTAAGGGTGCCTTCCGACGCGTGTATTCGCTCCTACTATTTTTTGTTGCTTGTCTGACGCTTAGAAATAACTCTGTGCGAGAGGGGAAATGGAACAAATCGGCTTTAGAGACGCAAGAATTTTTTTATTGGTCTGAAGAGTAGTTTATCGTGCGTAAGGGTGCCTTTCGACGTGTGTATTTGCTTATACTATTTTTGGTTGCTTGTCTGACGCTTAGAACTAACTCTATGCAAGAGAGGAAATAGAACAAATCGGCTTTAGAGACGCAAGAATCTTTTTATTGGTCTGAAGGGCAGTTTATCGTGTGTAAGGGTGCCTTCCGACGTGTGTATTCGCTCATACTATTTTTTGTTGCTTGTCTGACGCTTAGAAATAACTCTGTGCGAGAGAAGAAATGGAACAAATCGGCTTTAGAGACGCAAGAATCTTTTTATTGGTCTGAAGGGCAGTTTATCGTGTGTAAGGGTGCCTTCCGACGTATGTATTCGCTCCTACTATTTTTTGTTGCTTGTCTGACGCTTAGAAATAACTCTGTGCGAGAGGAGAAATGGAACAAATCGGCTTTAGAGACGTAAGAATTTTTGTATTGGTCTGAAGAGTAGTTTATCGTGCGTAAGCCTTCCGACGAGTGTATTCGCTCATACTATTTTTTGTTGCTTGTTTGACGCTTAGAAGTAGCTCTATGCGAGAGGGGAAATGGAACAAATCGGCTTTAGAGACGCAAGAATTCTTTTAGTGATCTGAAGGGTAGTTTATTGTGCGTAAGGATGCCTTCCGACGCGTGTATTCGCTCCTACTATTTTTCGTTGCTTGTCTGACGCTTAAAACTAACTCTGTGCGAGAGGAGAAATGGAACAAATGAGTTTTAGAGACTCAAGAATTCTTTTAGTGATCTGAAGGGTAGTTTATCGTGCGTAAGGGTACTTTCCGACGCGTGTATTCGCTCCTACTATTTTTTGTTGTTTGTCTGACGCTTAGAACTAACTCTGTGCGAGAGGAGAAATGGAACAAATCGATTTTAAAAAATCGCTCCAGGAACATTCCAAACTTCAACCAGCTGGAAACAAGGGGTGATTGAGGAATCACAAAGCCCCTGGATCTCACCTGTAGTTCTTGTTAAAAAGAAAGATGGCTCCATCAGATTTTGTGTGGATTACAGACAGGTTAATGCTGTTACTAAAAAGGATTCTTTTCCTCTTCCCAGAATAGACGACATTTTCGACCAGTTATCAGGTAACATTTGGTTTTGCACTTTAGACTTAAAAAGCGGATACTGGCAAGTAAAAATCCGTTCTAAAGACAAAGAAAAGACAGCGTTTTCTATCGGAAACGGACTCTGGCAGTTCACCGTTATGCCTTTTGGCCTTTGTAACGCTCCCGCTACGTTTCAGCGTCTTATGGAAAAAGTCCTTAAACAATTTTTGAATAAAACAAAGACACGATATAAGGCAAATGAGAGCTATACTCTGATATTAATGAGAGAGATTTAAAATTTATTTAATAAATTTTAAATCTTTCGTGTATTTCCAAGTACACGAATTTCCAACATACTAAACCGCGCGCCGATTTTTTGTCGGACTGAGTCGGACTAGTTTGTTATTGCGATAAATATTACCATGGCCTCAGTGGTCGAACTGGCACGACACCCGCACGGTATACGGGAGGTTCCAGGTTCAAACCCTGGCTGAGGTAATATTTTTCGCAATAAATTCTTTATCAATTTAGATGCTTAAAATTAGCATCAAAATAATTTTAATCGTTAGGGGGGGGTGGGGATAAGGGATTTTAATGCTCCAACGAAAACTGTGTTTTCAGTCCGACAAAAAATCGGCGCGCGGTTTAGTATGTTGGAAATTCGTGTACTTGGAAATACACGAAAGATTTAAAATTTATTAAATAAATTTTAAATCTCTCTCATTAATATCAGAGTATAGCTCTCATTTGCCTTATATCGTGTCTTTGTTTGAGTTTCTGGAGAGCATGTTTCTTGTAATTTTGAATAAAATTTGTTTAGTTTATCTAGATGATGTAATTATTTATGGTAAAAGTTTTTCCGAAATGTTGAAGAATCTTGAGACAGTGCTTTTACGCCTAAGGGAAGTTAATCTGAAGTTGAATTCAAATAAATGTACTCTTTTTAGTAGAAGCGTTAGATATTTGAGACATGTTATTTCGGCGGAAGGCATAACTACTGATCCTGAAAAGATAACCGCGGTTAAAGATTGGCCAGTACCGCATACGAGAAAACAATTGCGGAGTTTCTTAGGATTTTGCTCGTATTATCGGAAGTTTATTAAAGGATTTTCTTCTTTGGCGAAATCTCTTTACTCCCTTACGGGAAACCAAACTAAGTTTGTTTGGAGGGAGGAGCATCAAAGAGATTTTGAGGAATTAAAACGAGTTTTATCTTCTCCTCCGGCCCTTTCTTTTCCTAAAGGAGAGGGAGAATTTATTTTAGATACCGACGCTTCAAATATCGGTATTGGCGCGGTTTTGTCGCAAAAACAAGAGGGGAAGGAAAGAATTATAGCCTATTACAGTCGAGTTCTTAACAAGGCGGAGAGAAACTATTGTATAACCCGCCGGGAGCTTTTGGCGGTTGTGGACTCTTTTAAATTTTTCCGTCATTATCTTTTAGGACGGAAATTTTTAATCCGAACCGACCATGTTTCTCTGAAATGGCTTATGTCCTTCAGAGATTTGGAAGGGCAGTTGGCACGATGGCTGGAAAGGCTCCAGCAATTTGAATTTGAGGTTATTCATCGTAAAGGTGTGTCCCACAAGAATGCTGACGGGCTATCTAGGCGTCAGTGTGAGAATTTTGGCTGTAGTTATTGTGAGAAAGTTGAGAAGAAAAATTTCGAAGAACAGGACAAAATGGTGGCGCGTTTGATTCTTCAAAGTGAGAGCCCTGAGGTTTGGCGTAAGAAGCAAAGTGAGGACACGGGAATTACATTTATTCTTTGAGCTAAAGAAACTGGGATCCGTCCTCCACGTTCTGAAATCCCTGACAGAGACATTTCCGCTCAGATCTACTGGTTACATTGGGACGCTCTAGTTTTAAAGGAAGGGATCCTATATAAAAGGTGGGAGGCCCCAAATCTGAAAACAAGTTTCTTTCAGCTTGTTGTCCCTCGAAGTCGAGTCAAGGAGATTCTGAGGGAGGCCCACGATTCTCCTTCGGGAGGGCATTTCGGTATCAATAAAACGTTGGAGAAAATCCGGAAGCGTTTTTATTGGGCAACTTGCAAACAAGATGTGGAGGATTGGTGCAAATCTTGTAAGGTTTGCATTTCCAGAAAGGGCCCCACTGGAAAGGGAAAATCCCCTTTGCAGATTTACAATGTTGAGGCACCATTTGAGAGAATCCAAATGGACATTCTTGGTCCCCTTCCAACAACTGCATCAGGAAATAAATATCTCCTTGTCGCTGTGGATTGTTTCTCTAAATGGGTGGAAGCATTTCCATTGAAGAACATAAGAGCTAGAACAGTAGCGGAAGTCTTTACTAATCAGTTTGTCTCTAGATATGGAGTTCCCTCAGAGGTACACACGGACCAAGGAAGGAATTTCGAATCAAAACTTTTTGCGGAGTTGATGGATCTTCTTGGTATAAGGAAGACGAGGACTACTGCCTTACATCCTCAGTCGGATGGGCAGGTCGAGCGTCAGCATCAAACCATTACCAACTATTTGGCGAAGTATATTTCTGAGAATCAAAGAGATTGGGATCGTTGGGTCCCCATGTTTTTGTTAGCTTATAGATCTTCAAAACACGAGACCACTAGTGTAACTCCTGCTGAATTATGTTTTGCTCGAGATCTTAAATTACCTTTGGATCTGTTGCAGGGTAGTCCTCCAAAGCTTCGTGAGGAGGAGGAGCAGCCGGTCGGAAGATTTATTGGAAATCTAAAGGAGAAACTTGAGGAAATTCATTCTGGTGTTAGGGCGCGTATGAATATCAAGTCTTCTCGGGTTAAGACCTGGTACGATCGAGGAGCCAGGCGAATTCTTTTTCAAGAGGGGCAGAAAGCCTGGTTCTACAATCCTCGTAGAACGAAAGGAAAAACCCCGAAATTGCAAAGCAATTGGGAGGGACCTTTTTGTATAATAAAAAGGCTTAGTGACGTGGTGTACTGCATTCAGAAGTCTCCCAGACACAAAAGAAAGGTTGTTCATTCGGATAGGTTAGCTCTTTACTTCGAGAGAAAGGAATAGTTAAGAAAAGGTTAGAGTAGATCGGAGCCCCAAAGAAGGAAAAGTGTACATGAGAATAATAATTAAATTGATTGTAGACGCTAGTAAATAAAAAGTTTCTTTTATGAAGTGTTTAATTTATTAATTTGAAAAGTTGTTTTCTGTTTGGAATTTACTGCGTGATGAATTTTGGTTTTCTCTAGAAGGAGTCTGCGGTTTGAGAGGGCTTGTGAGATCTCGACCTAAACTACCGCGGCGGAACGACGGCCAAGATTCTTTAAGAAGACTGTCTCGCCCACGGTTCTTTTGAGTTGTGGTTTTTTCCGTGGGACGTAGGGCAAATGCCGAGACAGGGACTTGGGGAGTCTTAAAGACGTTGGGTCCACAACAGTTCTTCCCCCCCCCCCCCTTGTCCGAAGACTTTGTAGAAGAGCGGCAATGTCGGCCGTGGAGGTTCGGGACCAAAGAGGAGTTGCGCTGAGTATCCGGAGGACTATTCCCACCCGAGAAAAAATAATTTTGACTAATCATATATAATTGTATATGATTATGTATAGAATCATAAATGAATATATATGGGTATATTTATGATCATGTATATTTACATCTTGCTCTTTGTATGATTATATATGGATCCATATATGATTAGATCTGACCATTCCTAGGCTGATATGACTAATATATTCTAATTCGTATGAGTAGGTACAGATTCATGTATGATTAGATCTAATCAAGCCTGACTCATACCTGACTGTATATGAATTCATATATGACTGTATTTAAATCTATGTATGATTCTGTCTAATTCTGACTGGCTAATATAAACTCGTACCTGATTATATGTGAATTTATATATAACTAGATATATATCCATATATAATTGTGCGTATTTAGGTCTGACCATTTCTATGCTGATGTGACTAATATATTCTAATTCGTATGAGTAGGTACAGATTCATATATAACACAGGCCCACAAAAAAATAAAAGTATATTGCTCTGGGGTTGAGACCACATTAATCCTATGTATTTTGACCCGTTGAACACGAATCTGCAATAAAAAATAGGGGTCGCCCAGAGGATTTCAGAGATAACCTCAAAAAACCGTTAAAAAATCACGTTTTTTTAGTGGTAAAGGCTTTAAAAAAAATCTGAAGATGGTTATACCTCTGAGAGCGGAAAAATTTGGCAATACTCGCACAGTTATCGTCTGTAAGTCCAGTTTGGTGATCAGAAGATTTTATACTGTAAGGGAATTTAGTGACTGAAAACCTGCATGAGGCCTTAAATGAAGGTGATCTTATGAAGGAGAACTAAATTGGTTTACGCTTGCGTATGCGTTTGTCATCGAACGACCTATGTAAAGGATTTCTACGTCGCTTTTTGCCTTTTTGTTGTGTTTCTCTTTTTAGCATCCAGCAATAGTCCGCCATCATATTCACGCCCCAGTTTCCTTGCCATCTACGTTCAAATTCCTTCATATCCTGATGAAATCTTTCGCCTTGCTCTTCACTGAAATCCCCAAGGTTTTGTGGAAATCAAGGTGCGAATCAAGAAAGTGAAGCTTTAAATTCATTAAGCAACCTAAGTTTTTGAAGTTTTCTACCATATTTTCTACGATGCTCCTATAGTTTTCATCTTTGTTATTTCCCAAAAATTTTGTTGCGACATCTTTGAAGCTCAACCAGGCTGCCTTCTCTGTATCATTCATACTTTTGACAAACTTTTCGTCTCTAAACATTTGGCGAATTTGAGGTCCATCGAAGATACCTTCCTTTAATTTAACTACAGTTACATTTGTAAAGACGCTTTCCAAGTATTTAAAGCAGCGACCTTCTTTATCGAGAGCTTTAACAAATTGTTTCATCAATCCAAGTTTGATATGCAGAGGAGGTAGAAGAATTTTGCTGAACACGAATCTGCAATAAAAAATAGGGGTCGCCTAGTGGATTTCAGAGATAACCTCAAAAAACCATAAAAAACCACGTGTTTTAGTGGTAAAGGCTTAAAAAAAAAGAATATGATTTGTCTCAGGTCAAGACCAACCAGAATTTTATTGGTAAACGCACAAACCCACTTGTGTCATGTTGAAAAGTCAAACGAAAAATGTCACTTACGAAATATGGTACACGTACTATCAAATCCTGCTGCCACGGAAGCTACTGGAACGATGACAACTGCCCGAAAGGGATGTGTAGAATGATTCGCTTCCAGCCTTCCGTGGTAACGAAGCCAGCGAGGCGCACTGTCCTGCAGGGGAGCGCTAGGATGTGAGGATGATGCCGTAGTGTGTCCGACGACGAGTTGACATTGTCCTCGTCAAAGTCGGAAAGCCCTCATACTTAGGCCTGGGGAGGTATGAGGGTTATCACCCCTAGGACGGCGGACTCACCTGCGATTGGGACAGGATTTCTAGCGTGCGGGTTTTTATAGATTCTATGGGTACCAAAAAAAATACAAATATTACACCTGATCCTTCCGGATCTAGGCAGGGCATTGACCACAATTGTATAGGTGATCCAGATTGTTTTTGTTACGTTTGTGCTGAATATATATTTAAAAAAAATAGGAAAAATATTACAGAAAGGATCAGAAGTTTATTCGAAAGATGTTTCAGTATAGAAGATTTACAACAAGAAACGAATTGGGTACCTCATGTAATATGTGCTGCTTGTTATAGTATGTTGACAAGATTTGAAAAACATCCGAATAAAAATAAACTTCTAAAACCAGCAATTTGGAAAAAACCATTGGACAAAAGTGACTGTTACTATTGTATGACAAATGTGAGTGGGATAAATAAGATATGCAAGGAAAAAATAGTGTATGCATCTGTATCTAGTATCCAGCGTCCACTGATAAAGTTAGTCGAAGGTTTTGAAGATGAGAATTCACGAGACAGCTTTATACAAGGACTTGATGCTGTGCAAGTTGATGAAGATCCGGAAGAACAATGTGAAAATCCCGATGTCCAAAGAGAAAGTCTTGCTAAGAAATGTGAGTTAGTGGCGGAAGTAGAAAGTGAAACCGACGAAAGTGAAGAACTGTGTTCGGATACTGAAGAGGAATATATTCATGTCGGTAGAGAGCAAAGTCCAAAAAAGATCTCTCAATCTCAACTAAATGATATGTTTAGGAGAGTAGGATTACCCAAGGATGCAGCGGAATTGATGGCCTCAGAATTGAAAGCGTTTAATGTATTAGAAAAGGACGTTAATGTTACATTCTATCGAAACCGAGAAGAAGCATTTCGTAAATACTTCACTAAGGAATCTAATATAGTGTATTGTACGGATGTAAAAGGACTTATCGATGAGTTCAAACCAAATTTATACAAGCCAGAAGAATGGAGGTTATTCATGGATTCATCCAAGCGAAGCCTAAAGGCAGTTCTTCTTCACAATACAAACATGTATGCTTCTTTACCTTTGGCTCATTCAACTGTACTTAAAGAAGAATACTCTAACATCGAAATGGTCTTAAACAAAATAAAATATAGTGAGCACGAATGGTTAATTTGTGGGGACCTCAAAATATTGTCCATGATACTAGGGCAACAATCAGGTTTTACTAAGTACTCATGCTATCTATACATGTTTGATAGTCGAGATAGAGCGAATCATTATAAAATAAAAGCATGGCCAGCCAGGCCATTACTCACCCCTGGTTCAAGCAATATCATTAAGCGACCTCTTGTAGATCCTGGCAAAATTCTTCTACCTCCTCTGCATATCAAACTTGGATTGATGAAACAATTTGTTAAAGCTCTCGATAAAGAAGGTCGCTGCTTTAAATACTTGGAAAGCGTCTTTACAAATGTAACTGTAGTTAAATTAAAGGAAGGTATCTTCGATGGACCTCAAATTCGCCAAATGTTTAGAGACGAAAAGTTTGTCAAAAGTATGAATGATACAGAGAAGGCAGCCTGGTTGAGCTTCAAAGATGTCGCAACAAAATTTTTGGGAAATAACAAAGATGAAAACTATAGGAGCATCGTAGAAAATATGGTAGAAAACTTCAAAAACTTAGGTTGCTTAATGAATTTAAAGCTTCACTTTCTTGATTCGCACCTTGATTTCCACAAAACCTTGGGGATTTCAGTGAAGAGCAAGGCGAAAGATTTCATCAGGATATGAAGGAATTTGAACGTAGATGGCAAGGAAACTGGGGCGTGAATATGATGGCGGACTATTGCTGGATGCTAAAAAGAGAAACACAACAAAAAGGCAAAAAGCGACGTAGAAATCCTTTACATAGGTCGTTCGATGACAAACGCATACGCAAGCGTAAACCAATTTAGTTCTCCTTCATAAGATCACCTTCATTTAAGGCCTCATGCAGGTTTTCAGTCACTAAATTCCCTTACAGTATAAAATGTTCTGATCACCAAACTGGACTTACAGACGATAACTGTGCGAGTATTGCCAAATTTTCCCGCTTTCAGAGGTATAACCATCTTCAGATTTTTTTTAAAGCCTTTACCACTAAAAAAACGTGGTTTTTTAACGGTTTTTTGAGGTTATCTCTGAAATCCTCTGGGCGACCCCTATTTTTTATTGCAGATTCGTGTTCAGCGGGTCAAAATACATAGGATTAATGTGGTCTCAACCCCAGAGCAATATACTTTTATTTTTTTGTGGGCCTGTGTAATTAGATCTAATCAAGCTTGACTGTATATGAATTCATGTATGACAATATATATCGATTATATTTACTTATAATTATATTTACTACATTATAATACAAAATTATCAAATATAACGGATTTTTATTATAAATAATAAAGTATTATATTGAAAAATTATTTTATTCACCATATTTGTTTAACAGTATTCGGTCGTTACATATATAATCACCGACTTTCAGAACCTGACAGATTGACTTAATATCCTTAAGTTTAAATAACATAAAATCTCCACTTTCTTTTACAAGAATTATGTGTTCAACTTTTGAATTCGTTTCCAAATGATAAAACATTTTGAGATTCTTGACAGTAAAGCAGTTAAGAATAAAATATAAGTCATTATGAATTTCAGAGAAATATCGAATTGATCCGTAATAAACGGATTACAATGCGTGACTCATATATGAATAGATGTGATTATTTTAATGGTTATATATGAATAGATATGACCGTCTATATGACTTTGTATGAGCATGCATGGTTAGATCTGGCCAATTTTCGGATCTGATCATATAAACAATAATATATGATCATATATAATTAGTCAAAATTATTTTTTCTCGGGCACAGAAGAGGTGGTTCGCCCTGGAGTCGGTGGGGAGGAGTCTGGCCAGCTCTTTCCCGGGAAGCCGGAAGAGGGAGAAACTTGTCTGGGGAAAAGAAGAGTCCTACGGCGAGGAACCAGAAGAAGGCAGTTCGGTAACCCGAGGCAGCAGCCCGGGGTAGAACAAGGAGCCGGCCTGGTGTCCAGGAAGCCGTGTTGTCTGGGCGCTGCCCTTCTGAAGATTGTCGGGACGACAATCTAGGAAGAAGGGGGGCGGTGTTGCGCCCGTGCTGAGACACCCGTTGCGCGCTGAACTTCGCTCACGAGAAGCCTGAACTCGCTCACGAATAGCTTCAAGCCGAAGCGCGATCCCTAACGACGGGATGTATTGATCCGTGAATAACAACAACGACTGTCAGATCTACGGGGAGACTCTGATCGTTCGGACGTGTTCTCCACCTGAAACGCATTCTTGTATAGAGTTCTTAATAAACCTTTGAGTTCCTCTTGCAATTAAGAGTTGTCTCTTTTACGCGATTCCGGGAGTGCGCGGCGCGAACGCGAGTGACTTTGCGATTGCGGAGCGCAGCGCAACAATATAAATAAAATATAAATAAACTATTAAGATATTTCTTAAACTTTTTTATGTGTAAAACATACATCATTAATATTGTATTTTAAGTTTCAAAATTTTTTGCCACAAAAAATTTTTTTAATTGTTCAAACAATACTAATTATTTAAATAACAAAAAATCATACTTAAACTGTTAACGGTAATCCCTTCTAACAAGTAAAAAATTTTGAGTTGTTTGACATGCATACGAAGTCTTCAATCAAGAAAACAAAATTATACTACATATAGCTATAAGTAAAACATCCTTAATGCGTTTTTTTATCAAATTTTTATTTTGCCGGTGTTATAATCACTGTAAATAAATAGGTGCCTTTAGTTTGATTGTAGTAAGTCATTCAAGTCGGATAAAATTTTACAGGTACGTTGTACTTATATGTATACTAAATGTAGTCAGAGCCACTAGTGCGAAGTTACGAAAATGTCTAGTTTCTGAAAAATTCAAACTTTAATTATTTGGCTGGATTATAAAGTATTCAAGATCTTGATATGAAAAATAATTAAAATTCAAAAATATTTTGCTGAAATGTTTCATTTTATTAATGTATTAGGAAACTGGGTAATTATGTACAAAAAGACCCCAATCGCCAATGACCTTGACCTTGACATATGTTGTCAAAGTCATGACCCTGAGTAACGTTGACCTTGAAAAACGGAGACGGTCCGATCCGTTCAAAAGTTACAAAGCATTAAAGTTTTCACTTTGTAAAAATTATTCAACTACAGCACGCACGCACGCACGCACGCACGCACGCACGCACGCACGCACGCACGCACGCACGCACGCACGCACGCACGCACGCACGCACGCACGCACGCACGCACGCACGCACGCACGCACGCACGCACGCACGCACGCACGCACGCACGCACGCACGCACGCACGCACGCACGCACGCACGCACGCACGCACGCACGCACGCACGCACGCACGCACGCACGCACGCACGCACGCACGCACGCACGCACGCACGCACGCACGCACGCACGCACGCACGCACGCACGCACGCACGCACGCACGCACGCACGCACGCACGCACGCACGCACGCACGCACGCACGCACGCACGCACGCACGCACGCACGCACGCACGCACGCACGCACGCACGCACGCACGCACGCACGCACGCACGCACGCACGCACGCACGCACGCACGCACGCACGCACGCACGCACGCACGCACGCACGCACGCACGCACGCACGCACGCACGCACGCACGCACGCACGCACGCACGCACGCACGCACGCACGCACGCACGCACGCACGCACGCACGCACGCACGCACGCACGCACGCACGCACGCACGCACGCACGCACGCACGCACGCACGCACGCACGCACGCACGCACGCACGCACGCACGCACGCACGCACGCACGCACGCACGCACGCACGCACGCACGCACGCACGCACGCACGCACGCACGCACGCACGCACGCACGCACGCACGCACGCACGCACGCACGCACGCACGCACGCACGCACGCACGCACGCACGCACGCACGCACGCACGCACGCACGCACGCACGCACGCACGCACGCACGCACGCACGCACGCACGCACGCACGCACGCACGCACGCACGCACGCACGCACGCACGCACGCACGCACGCACGCACGCACGCACGCACGCACGCACGCACGCACGCACGCACGCACGCACGCACGCACGCACGCACGCACGCACGCACGCACGCACGCACGCACGCACGCACGCACGCACGCACGCACGCACGCACGCACGCACGCACGCACGCACGCACGCACGCACGCACGCACGCACGCACGCACGCACGCACGCACGCACGCACGCACGCACGCACGCACGCACGCACGCACGCACGCACGCGCACGCGCACGCGCAGGCGCACGCGCACGCGCACACGCACACGCACACGCACACGCACACGCACACGCACAAGCACAAGCACACGCACACGCACAAGCACAAGCACACGCACACGCACACGCATACGCACACGCACACGCACACTGAAGGAGGGAGTGCGGGGTGGATTTTTCACGCGTGAAAAGTTGTAAACCCATGTGGCACTTTGTTTTGCGTGGAAAATGTATGCATGAAGGCAGTAAGTTCCGCCCCCTGCGGGTGGCTCCACATCTTTTAAATTAGACACATAATGTGCCTTCAAAGTACATGCGCTAAGAGAGGCGATCCCTGTGTTTTTACTGGGGACGCATTTTCCGACGCGCCGCCTGAGAAAGTGCAACTCAACTACGTCGTTTCGCTCGTTAACTGCACATAGTTTACGTCCGTGCTAATGGTTCGTGTCCGAACACCCAGCTGGAGGGGATATGCTGGCCGCGGTGGCCGCGCTCGACCGGTCGGGCGCTCGGCAAGCTTCGAGCGAGGAGAGAAGGACAGACATATGATCTGCTGTCTCGGCTGTCTCCTTCTCTCTTGAGCTATGACGCAGCTGCTTAGGCACGCGTCGGCTATGCGATGTTGCCACGATGCCACGCATTTCGGGTATCGCGTCTCGTGCCTCGCCGACTGCCAAGTCTCGAGTTGGCAAATCGATGATGCACTACGTTACATTTATAAATATTTATTTAATTATATTTGCAATTTTTATATTTACTTTTAAATATACGTAGGAGAGATTGGGGCTATGTCCACACTTTACGCTTTTTCAAGTTTACTAATAAAGATAGTTTACTAATAAAAAACTAATAAAAATATTTGGTTAAAATTTTAATGGTATAACCTTTCAACCTTGCTATAAAAAAAAAACATAATTAGAATCGTTGATCTTTTAACATTTTAAAGAAGCGAATTTTTTAAGTGGGCAAGTCAAGCGTAGACAGATAGCCCCATATGCGGGGCTATCTGTCCACATAATAAAAAACACAATCGTTGTAATTAATGATTGCGCTAATGTAGTAAGTTTGTTAATTAGTTGCGTTTTAATAGACACTGAGGATGGTTCAGTATTGTTTAGAACCGAAACGTCTGTAACTGTATTTTAATACATTAATTTTTAACACTTACACCTTGTTACGGCTTGATGCTCTTTATTCCTTAATTTAAAAAACACATTATTTATATTAATTTTTATATTTTTTTATAATATTATTTATTATTAATATGTAATATTAAAAAAATTGCCTAGTCGTTGGAGTCAGAGGAATAGTAAGCACTTTGTGTAGATTTTTTGACAAGTTTCTGCGTAGAACTGACTTTTTTTTATATACGGTGGCATCAAACTGATTTTGAGTCTGTTGCAAAATCAATGTGATAAGTTTCTTTCGTCCCCTCAATTCTTTAATCTTCTTTTTATTTAAGGCCTTTACTTTATCGGCAGCGTTTGAAATAGAAAATACTCAATAATTTAGGGAAGTTCAGTGGCTACAAAAAAATGCAGCCAGTTTCATAACATACTACTACTGAATTACAAAAAAATTATTTTTTCATATCAATTAATAAAAAAATGGCGGCTGCACAGCATTTCTCCGTCGATGTTTTTTTTTTGGAAGGGGCCACGGCCGGAAATGTAACTCATGCAATTTTTGACCTGGAACAAAAAACCAAAATTTTTTCGATTATATATAACAACAGCTAGAGACGTACGTAGGATTTTTTCGATACATTTTTGGCAAAATAGTACACTTATAAAAAAAATTTTAAATTTCGGGAAAAAAATTGTCAGATAATTGTTTATAAAAAAAATACTATGCAATATAAAAAAAAATTCTACGTACGTCGCCGGAGAATGCAATTTTGAATATACAGTTAAATTTTCAGATCAATCAATGAAGATTTGTTCGAGTTATGTTTCCGGCCAGTTTAAAAAATGTGGTTTCGAGATAAACGCGTTTAAAGTTTTTAATACTGTAAAATCATAGAATATTCTTACATACTTTTAATCTGCGATGCCTGCACCATACAATTGGCCTTCCAGATTGACATCCTCCTCCTCTTTTTCCTTTCTGAACGTTTTCAAATTGATTCGAGCCTCTCTTGCAGCTTCACTCAACGATCGTTCTGCTTGCTTGATGCGCTCCGCGTCCACCTCCAGGCACAGATTATAACTGTGTGAGCCAAATTTCATGCCCATAATATCTATTATGTGCATAATTGAGGAAAATCCTTCATTATACACACAAGTAGCAATATTTGTTGCAATATCTAATATTAATTTTCCACTAGATATTGTTTTTGGAGCCAACGCTCATACGATCGAGTTAAAACTCTCTATAGTCATTCAGGTAAATTCTTAACATTCTAGACTCTTCAGGGGGCAAGTCCTTTTACTATCGACTGCCGTTTTATCTGCTCCCATACGCCAAAATTACAGCGCATCGCAGTGATCACAAAAGGCGCTCGGAGCATACTGAGAGAGGCTGCGGCAAAATTGAAAATTTGGGCATTTAGAAACTTTTGCCACCCATAATCTTTTGGTATATTATTTTTAAGACCCTAAAGCACATTTTAAGCAATAACATTTTTTTTTGATTTTTTTAAAATCTCAGAGTAGCCTTATCCCTTAAATTACTGTCGCACAGCAAATTTTTCGACCGTCGAAAAATGTGAATAATTGTTTTCGCTTTTTTTTAACGTATATAGAGTCTGCGAAAGGTATCGCAAGAAAACAAACAACATTTAAATATCTTACGTACGGTATTTTTCAATTACTTGTTACAATGGTAGAGACATCTGTCTCCTAAAACTTGAGATAGCAGTACTGTGGACACATAGCCCCCGCAGACAGATAGCCTCGGTCTCCCATATATATATATATATATATATATATGTATATATATGTCGTAAACTTTTAGAAAAATCAGCCCGTTAGCTAAAATCCTAGGAACTTAGCTAGCTAAACGCCGGCCAATAGAATAATCAACCGTGAATTAGTGTAATAGCCTAGTAAATTTAGCCCTTTAAGCTAAAAGCTGGCTGTTAGCCTAACGGCCTGACACGCTTTGGGCAGTTAGAAAAATGATCATTGGATAGCATTGCGAATGTAAACAAAACATTTAATTACATAATAATATATACATAATTATATACATTATTATTTATTAATGTAAGTTGAGCTCATGTGGTAACGAGAGTTGCACAAAATCTTTGCTTTAAAGCAGGCACACCTGTTCATCCGTCACTGATTCTTGGCTATTTTACAATTATATTTTTTATACGCCTGACCAGCACTTGCTGACTGTTTTGCAGCAGCTTCTCTCAAGGTGAGAAATATGTCGTGTAATTTGGTAATTTGCTATTTTTCTTTGATATAATAAATTAAGCATTTTATCTCTACCTCCGTGGCCAGTTTAGATGTGAACTTCCATCAGTTTCTCATAATAATCTTCAAGTGCCTCTATATAAATCACTGGTTCGCTTGCGTTTTGTCTTTTTACAATTACTCGCGTTTCAGACCCAATTTTCACAAGTTCATACATCTTAGCATAGTGATAATGAGAGACAGTCTGTTTTAAATTGGAATTTTCAAGCTCTTCTAACATTTTAATCACACAAAGTATGTGTTCACTTGTTATAAAAAGGCAGAATAGACAAAAGAAGAAGACAATGGTTAATATGGATAATGCGCAAACAAGAAAAATAAATAAATAGATAAATAATAAATTAATAAATAAATTAAATGAAATTGATTTAGTATGCTTACATATTCGTATATCGTCAATGGTGAAATAATAATTGGTAGTCATGCAGAAATTGCAAAAGACCATAATATAAGTTTTGCACGTCAAATTATAAGGTGAGTAGTGAGTAGATAAAATTCAATAAATAATTAAGAATGAGAAGCGAGCTTCTTCTGCCATTTGAATTCAAATTGAACTGATCTTAGTAGTCAATATTAAAAACAATGACATGTCTAAGTCATAACAAATATTAAAAGTATAATTATATAGCCGTTATGACCTTGTCATATATTATATTTGAATTCTCCGAATCTTTTTAAATATTTTGTTTACATTCGCAATGCTATTCAATGATCATTTTTCTAACTGCCCAAAGCGTGTCAGGCCGTTAGGCTAACAGCTGGTTTTTAACCTAAAAAGCTGAATTTACTAGGTTATTACACTAATTCACAGTTGATTATTTTATTGGCCAGCGTTTAGCTAAGTTCCTAGGATTTTAGCTAGGTTCCTAGGATTTTAGCTAACGGGCTGACTTTTGTAAAAGCCTACGACATATATATATATATTTATATTTATAAATGTAAAAATTGTAAATAAAATGAAATAAATATTTATAAACACTAATTCAGGAAGGAAAGGATTTAGAAGTTAGATTTAGGAGTAGAAAGAGCTATGCACAAATAAAATACAAATATTAATTGTTACTTTAATATTTTTTAAAAATTATTTTGGGTAATAATATATGTTGATGCCCGATATATTTTTTTCTTCACCAACTCCGCCTCTGCCTCTTTTTCTACCTCTGCCTTTGCTTCTGCGTCTTCCTCTGCCTTTGGTTCTGCGTCTTCCTCTACTTCGCATCGCGGTGTAAACGGCCCGCACCAACGAGCTCAACGTTTCAGGCTGAAACAAAAAGTAAATATTTTAAGTAAAATGACATTTTCGTGTATATATACGTAAATAAATTTCATTATTACACTTTGTCGAACGCTGTCACGTATGCGTCACATGTGATATGCACGACCATCAAAGTGTTAACATTATTAATAGTAATAAGAAATTATCCCATTATCTTCACACTTACGTTTACGATCGGCTAGTGGACATGCATGCAATCCTAAAAAATCAAAATCACAAAAATTGAAAAGAACGATGCCGAAAAGGCATAATCTCGAAATTTTAGAAGTGAGACAATGTCCCGAAAATTTATAATCTTGAAATATAAGAAATATAAGAAATGTAACAATGTATCCGGAAAAATTATAGACCAAAGTAAACATATCGAGACAGCACCATACTTTAAAATTTAAAAGACAGAGAGTAGACAAAGTATTTCAGAATTGTCTCAACTTTTTTCAAAAATTTTGAAATTCCACAAGTCAATTGAAAATATATATATATATATAGATAGATAGATAGATATATATATATATATATATATATATATATATATATATATATATATATATATATATATATATGGGGCAAAATTTGTCAACCGGGACACCGGCCTGCCCATAATTGTTTTCATCGCAGAAAAACGACCTTGCGCCTAGAGGTAGTTATGGGTAAGAGCTATCGAAAGCCGTGTGCAACTTTGCAGAATTCAAAATGGCGGTCCCAAGATGGCGCTTCAAAGTGCCAAAAATCTCTTCGTTCTCATATGAACCTTGGATCTTTAGCTCATTCATGATTAAAACAGCTCTAAAATGACCTGTGTTAGAGTTAATAGTAGGTTGACCACGAATCAGTAGCTGGGTGATCGAAATTTGGGATGGTAATCCAATATGGTGGCCAGAAACTTCATTTACGCACCGCAAACTACTGACAATTGACCGGATCTACTTGAAAATGGTTGTGCGAGTGGTTCATGGACTGTATATGACAAATCCGATCCCAAAGAAGCAAAATCCAAAATGGCGATGATCGGAATCCAAGATGATGATCCAATATGGCGTTCGATCCACTCTGTATTGTAAATCACTGGAAATTTAGCAGATCCACTCAAAATTTGACTTTTATGAAACTGGATTCATAAAAATGGATTTGACACCTAGGGAAAAACCTTTATACACTGAATTTCTTAAGGGGGTCATCCCGTGTGACGGCCGTTTTTTTTAGCTTTTTTCGGGATTTTTTTTGACGAACAATAAAAACATAAAACTTCAAACTTTTTACCATTTATTTATTAACATTTCAGCAGTAACTCAAATTTTTTTTAGGCCAAAATTCTCACTCAATTACACGGAAAAAGGTATTCACCGTATGAGATCATGCAAGGCGCACCATGAAACGCGCTGCGCCCTGCCACTACGCTGGGCCGTGTCCCCCACTCTCTTCCGTCGTGCGCCCATGTCAAAACACGCTGCTCGCGCAGCACCTTCTTTCCTCGTACTAGCAAGGTATTTTTCTATGCATCGCACCGGCTTTCGCGTTGCGAACACGGAAAAATACCGTGCTAGTACGAGGAAAGACGGTGCTGCGCGAGCAGCGTGTTTTGACATGGGCGCACGACGGAAGAGAGTGGGGGACACGGCCCAGCGTAGTGGCAGGGCGCAGCGCGTTTCGTGGTGCGCCTTGCATGATCTCATACGGTGAATACCTTTTTCCGTGTATGAGTTATACCACTGTAAAGGCACTCATGTCGAAAAAAAGTTTGCAAGCGGCGTCCATGATTCAGGCTGATCGGCTTATCTGAAATCAAAAAATCAAACAGTATTTTAATCTGTGAAGCTATGGCTATCGCCGGAACTAGGATTATTTGAAAATATTGAAAATTGAATATTTTACACGTTTTCAAAAATTTGATTTACAAATGGCATGATTTTTTGTGATTATTTTGTCATAAAAAAAATAACGGCTTGACATTTTTCAATTATCCTAGTTCCGGCGATGGCCATAGCTTCACAGATTAAAATACTGTTTGATTTTTTGATTTTAGATAAGCCGATCAGCCTGAATCATGGACGCCGCTTGCAAACTTTTTTTCGACATGAGTGCCTTTACAGTGGTATAACTCATAATTGAGTGAGAATTTTGGCCTAAAAAAAATTTGAGTTACTGCTGAAATGTTAATAAATAAATGATAAAAAGTTTGAAGTTCTATGTTTTTATTGTTTGTCAAAAAAAAAATCCCGAAAAAAGCTAAAAAAAAACGGCCGTCACACGGGATGACCCCCTTAAGAAATTCAGTGTATAAAGGTTTTTCCCTAGGTGTCAAATCCATTTTTATGAATCCAGTTTCATAAAAGTCGAATTTTGAGTGGATCTGCTAAATTTCCAGTGATTTACAATACAGAGTGGATCGAACGCCATATTGGATCACCATCTTGGATTCCGATCATCGCCATTTTGGATTTTGCTTCTTTGGGATCGGATTTGTCATATACAGTCCATGAACCACTCGCACAACCATTTTCAAGTAGATCCGGTCAATTGTCAGTAGTTTGCGGTGCGTAAATGAAGTTTCTGGCCACCATATTGGATTACCATCCCAAATTTCGATCACCCAGCTACTGATTCGTGGTCAACCTACTATTAACTCTAACACAGGTCATTTTAGAGCTGTTTTAATCATGAATGAGTTAAAGATCCAAGGTTCATATGAGAACGAAGAGATTTTTGGCACTTTGAAGCGCCATCTTGGGACCGCCATTTTGAATTCTGCAAAGTTGCACACGGCTTTCGATAGCTCTTACCCATAACTACTTCTAGGCGCAAGGTCGTTTTTCTGCGATGAAAACAATTATGGGCAGGCCGGTGTCCCGGTTGACAAATTTTGCCCCATATATATATATATATATATATATATATATATATATATATATATATATATATATATATATATATACATATATATATATATATATATATATATATATATATATATATATATATATATATATATATATATATATATCTATATATCTATATATATATATCTATCTCTATATATATATATGTATATATATATATATATGTATATGTATATGTATATTTAAAAGTTATAAATATAAAAATTATAAATATAATTAAATAAATATTTATAAACGTAACGTAGCGCATCGTCGATTTGCCAACTCGAGTCTTGCCAGTCGGTGAGGCATGAGACGCAATACCCGAAATACGTTGCATCGTGGCAACGTCGCATAGCCGGCGCGTGCCAAAGCAGTACGTCATAGCTCAAGAGAGAAGGAGACAGCCGAGACAGCAGATCGTATGTCTGTCCTTCTCTCCTCGCTCGAAGCTTCCCGAGCGCCGGGCCGGCCGAGCGCGGCCGCCGCGGCGGGCGGCCAGCGTACCCCCTCCAGCTGGGTAGCTCGGACACGAACCATTAGCACGGACGCAAACCATGTGCAGTTATCGAGCAAAACGACGTAGTTGAGTTACACTTTCTCAGGCGTCTGGAAAATACGTCCCCAGTAAAAACACAGGGCTGGCCTCTCTCAGGTTTCTCTCTGACATGCGTCGGCTTTCGACGCGTGAAAAGTTGTAAACCCATGTTTACCGTAATTACTATTAATAATTAATTCGACAGTAATTAAATAGTGTTAATTAATTTTGTTTACTAATTTTACAGCGGATACATTCTAAGCATAATACGAAAAGGGGTGAAACCTACTGCCTCCACGCATACACTTTCCACGTGAAATGAGGAGCCACCAAATGAGTGCATGGGTTTACAACTTTCCACGCGTGGAAAGCCAACGCATATACTTTAAAGGCACACTATGTGTCTAGTTTAATAATAGTGGAGTCCCTCGCAGGGGGGCGGAACCTACTGCTTCCACGCACACACTTTTCACGCGAGACGAGTTATCACATGGGTTCGTGGAGTGCTTTACGAGCTCGTTTATACATTATATATACATAATAAAACATTATATATTTTCTATTAATTTCCTGAATATACATATTTTATGTCATCTAGTAATACATAAAATGGGTCCCCTCCATTTCTTTTTATTGTACCTATATCGCCACAAATATTCACACAGATGATCGACTAACTTATCTTGTTTAATACCACCTCTACTTAAACGAGCGCGTAAAGCACGCCACAAACCCATGTGACCGCAGAAGGATAAACGTGCTATTGTTGAATAATTTTTACAAAGCGATAACTTTAATGCTTCGTAACTTTTGAACGGATCGTGACCACTACTTTTTTCAAGGTCAGGGTCGTGACCTTGACAACATATGTCAAGGTCATTGGCGATTGGGGTCTTTTGTACATAATTACCGGAAACTGTACGTACAGTATTATCAAAATATCATTATTAACCCTCAAATACCGCATTTTCGGCGCCACCGCACATGGATTACGCTAACCCAATAAATTCTTTTGTTTATATCTCGAGATGTAATGCACCAATTTTAAAGCCTTTTTTTTAATCGATACGCTGAACAATAAAAAAAAATATATTAGGATGTCATAAAACTTCTGGTACTCGAGATATTTTAAAAAGAAAGAAAAAAAACGTTTTAAAAGTAAAAAAATTTTTTTTTAAAAACCGCAGTTTTTTTTAAGATACAAGTATTTAACTTACAGAAATTAAAAGGTAATAAGTTGAACTTTAAGAAAAGAAATACGTCATGACAATTTGTTCCAAAAAATATAATTAATTGGAGAGGTAAAGTTGGGTGATTTTTTGTACTTTTACCAGACAAATGTTTTATATAAAAAATTTTTTTGTTAAAAATAATGAAAGAAACTGCCTGTGGCATTGACTATGAGGTATTGGGAGTAATTATATCAATAATATTAAAAATTCAAAATGGCGGATCAACAATTATGGCTACGTAGAGCTAAATTTGAAAAAATTTGCATGTTTTTTTAAAATAAAAATCGGATATAAAAGTGTTAAATAATATCTACAATAAAATTGTTAAAAAAAATTTTTTTACTTTATTAAAAACATTTAGTACCACGACCGCTGGGCGAATTTGAGAACGCGTTTCCATTACTGCGTAAACAAGAAATAAATATTTATTTTTTTAGAGGAATTATTTGACCAAACTGACGTTTAATGTCGTATAGTCCAGTCGGCAATGTACATTTAACCCTTTGTAACTCATGTTATCAAAAATAAAAAATATGACAACTATTTTAAATCGATTTACAACTGATAAATTCATGATTTAGAATGTTGATAAAAACTTTGCCGATTTGTAACAGTAATGTTACACGGAGTTACAAAGAGTTAAAAATCGACTAATTAGAACAAAACTGCAAAAAAATTTTAATCGCTTTGTTTGGGTGTCAGTAATGACATACTAAGTTTCCGACCTCACCCGTGGTATGCTTTGGCCGCCATCTTGGAAAAAAGGGGTAAAAAATCGGTTTTTTGCAAATATCTCGGTTTTCATTAGACTTAGGTTAAAATAGTTTAATACAATATTGTAAAGAATTAAATTCTCTACAAAAAAGAAAGTATAGGTTTTTTTCCTACGACTAATAGTTTTGGCGCTAGAGTCGGGAAAAGTAGGATACTTTTTGTAATAAACGGTTTCAGCGACTTTATCTCGCCGTATCTCATTTCTCAGAGGCTGTAGTGTACTTTTAAACTCGTTTTCTCACCACCTTGTGGTAGAGTTAGTGGAGCGTTTTTTTTTATGCGGTGTTTCCTGTAGGCCTAATGCACTCAGTTTATTATTAAGATTATGAGATTTTTTTACCAGGGTTGTCTTAATGATTCAATAATATAATTAAACTTGTGAAAGTGTCAACGATTTAAAACGGCGAATGCGAGTCAGGCACGGAACGTAGTGCGCAAATAAAAAAGAAAAAAACCGTGTATTCAGATGTGATGAACGTTTCGGCTCTTCTTTCGAGTCATCTTCACCATTTATTGAGATAAAAAGATTTTATTCTTGCAAAGCTCGAGGCAGAAAGTTCCCTTTTTGAGGAGATGTGACAAGCGAGCTGGTATGCACGGTTATATTGGACATTTCCGCTGTGAAAAGGAAAAATCTATTTAGTCAATCGTTAAAACAGAAAGAGAAAGGAGAGAGCTCACCTCAAGGTCTGCAGCAGTCAGAGAAGTACAAAAATTAATTATTCAAATCTTGTTCTTTTTGATGTAGAGAGTTGGCAAATGTCATCTTCCGCAGCATCTTCTTTTTCTTCAATTATCTTCCTTCTCTGCTTCTTCTGGTTCTTCCTCGTTGTTCGAATCAATCTCATTGTCAGGATCGGTCAATGTCTCCTCAAAATGTTGAACAGTTACGTCGTTTTCTTCATCGTCACAGTGATCTATTATAATGTCGATGTTTGTGCATGCTTGACCTCGACAGTTGAAACGAGTCACAAAGCATCACAATCCAGCTTTTTTGCAACAGCAATTCGCTTTGCAGCCTTTTGTACATTTGCAGAAGATCTTCAGAATATCCTGCGGAGCGGCTTCCTTCATTAAAGAAACTGCAAATAAACCCCCAATCCAGCCCCAATTTTGAGGATTTTTTTTAACTCCGCTCCACTGCTGAATCTGATGGTAGACTCTGAGGGAGTGTTGATGTGCAGTTGCTTCAGTAGGTGGTATAGAAGCAATGTTGAACATTACTTTCGACGTAGATTTGGCGAAGCATGAAAATCGAAACTCATCCAGAAAACTATTGCTCTTTGCTCCTATAAAGCGAGAATACATTTTTGTCTTGCTATGCCAATGAAATCTGGATGAGCATCCGGATCTCCAAAAATTTTTGAAATAGGGTAACTGGGGGGAACATGCCAGTGTGGGGAATATGCCACTCGTTATGTTTAACAAAAATACAGCTAGGAGCATTATTGTAAATACTGTGAAATTGTTAAAAATATTATATCTGACGTTTTGCCCAAGTTTTACTTACTTCCTGTCAGTATTATAGTTTTTATGGGGTAAATACAGTATGATAAGTATGACAACGTGCTTTTTAGGATTTTTTTAGTGTATTATATAAGATATTCTTCAAGCATTACACTATTTTTAACTCGATCAGCTTGTCGTCCTATTAATATTGGTTAGGATGAAAGTATTCAGTACGTCGCCGATTCGTTTTACTGGCAATTGTATAATACAGACTCATTTTAATATAAAACTGCATCTTGGGGGAATATGCCACTATTTAGATAGGAATAAAATGCCAGTACTGTTTACTGCTTCCTAACCTACTAGCAGGATACTGTCACGTCGATCTGAGACGCGTCCTGCGGGAGTTCGGGGATTGCGGAGCCTCAGCCCGACGAGGCCGGAGTCGTTGGAGAGGCCGTGCGACGCCCGGACGTCGTCGTCGACGCGGGCATCCTCGGATACGGGTTTCGATACAACGAACGCGAGAACGGGAACGGCGGCTCGCGGCCGCCGGGCGATGATCTAATGTCTCGCGTGTGTGTGCGACGCGTGCGGTACTGCTAGAGCTCTAAAAAAGTAGGTATTCTCGTCCGCCATTTTTCTTCCAACCGCATGCCGCATGCGCATGTGAAAGGCACTGAAAGGTTATGTTTTGGTTATGTTTTGCCGTATAGTTCTGATTTTTTCTGGTGCTTCCAAAATGCCTGGCTGCGTTGCAATTAACTGCACTAATAGACATGAAAAAGGGTTTCGACTTTTTTTAATCCCAACGAATGTGGAACGCCGAAAGAAGTGGCTTAAAAATCTTTGCCGTGAAAAATGGATACCCACCAAGTCAGCTTGTGTCTGTGAAGTATGTACATACAATGCTGTAAAAGCGAAGCATTATTTGTGCCTCATTAAATTGAAAATTAATTGTCTTTCTTATTACAGGTACACTTTGAGGAGTCACAATTTGAAAGTAGACGTGCTGACGGCTGGAGGAAACTGAAGCCAAATGCGATTCCTACTTTGTTTCTTAATCCACCTCCCAGGATTGATCCTCCAAGGAAGTCTCCATACAAAGTAAATAAATTTCTTGCAAACTTTGCATAAATAATTTATTTCACTGAATTTTATTGTTCGAATTTTGTCAAATGTTCAGAATGTGGTAGTCATAGATCTCGAGCTATACCGACTTTGGAATCGAGCTTGTGCTTTTCATCAAACTTTCTTCTTTTCTCTTATAATTATACATTCTTGAATATATGCAACATATTTGATAGCATATCAATGGTTTTCAGAAGCTACGAAATGAAGTTGCTGGCACGTGTGCACAAAAAGTAGCAGAAGTTCCAATTACTCCAGAAATGGTAATATTATTCGACACACTTGTGGTTCTTAATAGAAATTGTTGATTTTTATTCAAAAAACTGTAACATTGTCCAAAATGTTGTAGAACATGGATTATGCTGCCTCATCAAACCATGATGTTTCCAATGAATCCAGTTATATGCCAAAAAGTTTACTGTCATCTGACAGTGAGCAGATTGAACAGGTGGTAGCCGGTTCGTCTTTGGAGGAGGAGAATGGACACTTGCGATCAACGCTTCAATCTGCACGGGTGGTAGCCGGTTCGTCTTTGGAGGAGGAGAATGGACACTTGCAATCGACGCTTCAATCTGCACGGGTGGTAGCCGGTTCGTCTTTGGAGGAGGAGAATGGACACTTGCGATCGACGCTTCAATCTGCACGGGTGGTAGCCGGTTCGTCTTTGGAGGAGGAGAATGGACACTTGCAATCGACGCTTCAATCTGCACGGGTGGTAGCCGGTTCGTCTTTGGAGGAGGAGAATGGACACTTGCGATCGACGCTTCAATCTGCACGGGTGGTAGCCGGTTCGTCTTTGGAGGAGGAGAATGGACACTTGCGATCGACGCTTCAATCTGCACGGGTGGTAGCCGGTTCGTCTTTGGAGGAGGAGAATGGACACTTGCGATCGACGCTTCAATCTGCACGGGTGGTAGCCGGTTCGTCTTTGGAGGAGGAGAATGGACACTTGCGATCGACGCTTCAATCTGCACGGGTGGTAGCCGGTTCGTCTTTGAAGCAGGAGAATGGACATTTGCGATCGACGCTTCAATCTGCACGGGTGGTAGCCGGTTCGTCTTTGGAGGAGGAGAATCAGATGCTACGCAGCCAAATAGACAAAATAAAAACTGTAATGGAGTCATTTTTAAACAGTGAGCAGATCAAAATGTTACAAGAGGGGCGACTTCCGCATTGGTCTCATGAAAATATAATCAAAGGTCTGAAATTTCGGCTTGCTTTGTCTGTTCACAGATACGATTACCTCCGAAGTACTGGCTACCCGTTGCCTGCTTATAGCACGCTTGCCCGACGAATTCAGAATTTCAAATTGAACTTCGGAATTTTTGACGATGTTTTGGAGCTTCTGAAATTCAAGGTCGAAACGATGGACCCCACGGACAGATATTGCATATTATCTTATGACGAAATGGTCATATCAGCTCAACAGGATTATGACAAAAGTAGTGGTACATTTTTGGGTTTTGTAACTTTAGGGCAGAATAAGGATGTTCTCGGTCAGAAAATTTTTTTAGTTTTAGTTCGAGGAGTATAAAATCATTGGAAGCAAGTACTTGCTTGCCATGTGACTCCAAAAGAAAGCATCGATTCTGAAGATGTCAAAGAATTTATTGAGAATTGTATTGTATGTGTCGAAAAGTGCGGTCTGTACGTCTTAGCGTTATCTTCAGATTTGGATGCCAGAAATAGGAGTTTGTGGTCTTCTATGGGCATAACCATTATGAAATTTGTACCTTATGTAAATTCATTCCACTTGAACGGACACGACATTTACGCAACGCCTGACGTTTGTCATATTTTGAAAAATTTAAAATTTGCACTCTTAAGACAGGAGGTGTTTTTACCAGAGGCATATGTGGAGCAAGAAAAGCTTCCATCAAATGTTGTAAGGGGATCGTATGTCAAAATGTTGTGGGAAAAAGAGATTCGCGAGGGGAGAGAAGTTCGGCGCCTGTATCATTTGCGCTTCGAAGATGTCCATCCGTCCACATTCGACAAAATGAATGTAGGAGCGGCAGTTCGTTTTTTCTCTTTACAAACTGAAGTCGCGTTGAAAAGTGCAGTTGACGAAAAAGAACTTCCGGAAGAGGCCTTAACAACAGCTGCCTTTATTGGATTAATTAGAGAGTGGTTTTCCCTTGTATCGTCCAAAATCCGAAAAGCATCGATAACTTTGAGAAACTGCGATCAAAAATACATTTTTCTTCATAAAATTATTGATTTGTTTAAAGATATTGTTTTTCAAAAAAATTGGAAGCCGCTGAATTATGCCGTCATTCTGGCAACTTTGTCTTTTGCCGATATGGCTGAGTTTTTGTTTAAAAACAAGTTCGAATTTATTTTGGGTCATCGTTTTACTCAAGATGCGACCGAGAACATTTTTTCTCAGATTCGCAGAAAAGAGGGCCAAATGCCTACTGCGTTGAAGTGTCTGCGAGCCATTAAGATGATTTCAGTCTCTCAATTTGTATCCGATGTGAAAAATTCTAGTTATTTCAACGATTCTGACATGTTTTTGTTAGATTTTTGTCAAACAAAAAAGCAGTCTACCTTAAAAGAAGCGTCTGTTGACATTGCGGCTGAAAGTGTCAGTTCAACAAAAAATCATGTCGAGCTTGATGTGCACACTATTACGTTTAGTTATTTTTCCGATATTGTCAGCGAATACGATGCAAAGAATATATTCCATTTGGCTGGAAGTACCACGAATGCAGTTGTAAAGCATATTTGTAGAGAATGTGTTGCATTTTCGTTGAGGCACAATTTACCACAGAATGAATTTATAAAAAAGGCGAAATTATACACGAGAGCATTGAACTTGGGTGGCTTGAAAGAACCTTGTTTTGAAACGTTCAACTTAGTTTTACATTCTGACCATTACTATAAAATCTACAAGGATTTCATTTTGAGGAATGGAAACTCAAGGCTCATCGAATGCATTCATAGAAATGTTGAAATTATTTTTCCCACGTGCTGTGATTTAAAAAAAAAAATTATTAAGCATTTTTTTACTGTTCGTTCGTTTTGTACCCAAAATTTTTCTGAGAACAATAAACAACGGAAGAACGTTTTTGGGTCTGCAAGTTTAAAAAAAGCTTAACCAAAAAGTGTACAAATAAACTTTGAAATTGCTTGATATTTTATAAATATGTATTTTATGAAATAAAATATTTTTAAAAACTAATTCCTAGAGATATTGTAAGCGTGAATTTTTATTAGTCAATGTACATTATTATTATTATTATTACTATTATTATGTAGTTAGTGTCATTTTTGAAGTAACAATCTTTTAGAAAATTAAATTTTATTTTATACAGTTTTTACAAAGTATAGTTGCTTTCCATTTACAATTCAAGTGATCTAAGTCACTTAGTTATGGGAGTATTTTATATTTAGATAAGATATGTCATTTTGTATTTACCTGCTTATTTTGGTGACAAAGCTATCGCATAACAATACAGATTCATAGCCTCACTTTTAATGTGAGTGTATTAGATTCATTAAAGTACACGGTCTCAATTTTGGATAAAAACTCAATTGAATCTCACTTGCCAGTATGCAAAAGGAACGTGCATTCAACTGGCAATGAGTTATGACGTCACAAGTGAGAATTATCTGAGTTTTTATGTAAATGAAAAGCAACTTACATGTTCTTATACTAAATAAATTATTTGACATTGTACTGTTGTAAGTATTCAGCAACTTTCGGATAATGAGAGAACATTTTTAAAATAGGATGTAACCGTTTCAGCTGACTCTTTAACTAAAGATTTTCGGCCAACAAGCTTTCAATTTTTTCATCTGTGTAGTACTCTTGAAGCTTAGGATCCTGAAATGAATGAAAGTATATTAAATATGATAAATAAAACATTAAATTAATAAACAGAAAAAAATTGGGAATTTATATGCAGCAATTACCTCTACATTTGGTCCAGGATGCGACGTACTTGGATTTTTTTTATTATCCTCAGTTGACACTTTTGGATTTTTTTGATTGTCCTCAGTTGACATTTTACAAATAGCCAAAACTTAATCTAAAAACACAAATATGAAAATATATGACAAAACTGCAATATGAAGACAATTTTTTTGCGATGAATATTATTTAAATAACATACTTTCGGCCCTTGAAATTGTTGCTCCAAATACGTGCAACGAAACGGAGACACGATGTGTTGATTTACGAAAAATACGACTTATAAAACGAATTCTACTGTCGCGCGTTTAAGAACACGTGTCTAATCAATTAAGAATCATTTAACACTTATTTTGAGTGTAACAGAATCGATATTTAAGTTAAATTTTTAGATTAATCGCGACTCCGAAAAGCGTATTGACGTTTACGTAAAGATTCCTTGAAAGGTTATGTTTTCATATATGGTTGGAAGGAAAATGGCGGACGAGAATACTCACATTTATAGAGCCTTAGTACTGCGGTACCCCGGACACCCCGGTACCATGAATTTTTGTCATCAGATACTGAGCGGCGCTTAAAGTCCGGTCTACATAGGCCGCAGTTCGCAAAACGCAAGACACACGCACAGTTCACACTCCACATGTCAATTTAACCTCTATACATAGGGCTTTAATGCGGGCGATCGCTGCTACGCGTTCGGCTCCGTCGAGGTAATATCCTTCACCGCGTATGCAGCTGGCTGCAATATTGTGATTTTGGCTAATAATTTCGAACGAGTTAAAATTATTCCTGGAGCTGTGCACACTTAAGAAAAATATGATTTTTTTCCCATTTCTCTTTTTTTTGAGGTATCTTTGCATACTGGTCTTCTTTTTCCTTCTTTTATTTGTTATTTATATATGGTTTTAATGAAATATTTTGATTGTTTATTATTAAAAAGAAAGAAATACAAAAGTGTTGCAAAAGTGGCATATTACCCCCGCACTGGCAATATTTCATTAAAACCATATATAAATAACAGATAAAAGAAGGAAAAAGAAGACCAATATGCAAAGATACCTCAAAAAGAAAGAGAAATGGGAAAAAAATCATATTTTTCTTAAGGGGAGGTTTTGGTTCAGAGGCCCAAAAAATGCATGAATTTCAGAAATTTTTTTTTATATAAAATAAATGAATTTAAAAAAAAAACTTTTAAGGGGTTTGATTCTTGTACTGTTACATAAAAAATTTTTATTTTTAATGTTAAAAAAATTCAAAATGGCGGCTCTCGCTTCCTCGCTATGAAGCATGAGTTTATGCGCGCGGGGCGCTCCACAGCCTTGCCAGCTGATCTGAAACAAAAAACGCAAAAAATTTATTAAACTAGACTAAATTTGGGGGGCTTTATCGTTTTCCGATTTTTAAAAAACCCCCGGAAAACAAAATGGCAGCTATTTGAAAAAAACCTATTTTTTCCCCTGTTTTCCTTTTGCTTCAACGTTCGAATAAAAAAATTTGCAATCAATTTTTGAAAAAAACTCATCGTGAAGGCCCCCCAAATTAAATTTCCTTTCTTTTGCACCGCGATTTATTAGAATCGGTTTATCCGTTGAAGCTGTAGAGGGCCCCGCGCGCCGAAAAATGTTGTTTTGAGAAAAACGCGTTTAAAGTTTGACGTTATAAAAAATCGTATTTAATGTATGTTTTTTACAACTTACATTTAATCAGCTATTCCAGGACCATATAGAGGCCCTTCCTCTTCCTCAAAGATGTTTTTTTTCTGGATTTGCGCATTAATTTTCTCTGTTCTGGCATTTTTTTGCTTGCTCCGACGTATTAATCTCCGCCGCCGCCACGCGCCTCTCGTCAGTCTGCACGGCGAAGTTCCTACTGTTGGGCCCGATGACGATCCCTAATGCATTCATAGTCTTCAATATAGACGAATACCCTTCATTGAAGATGCCTGCAGCTATATATGCGGCTATTTTTATAGTTTCAACGCCGCAATGAAGGTGCTTGGGGGCCAGTTTCCATATGCATGCTTTGAAACTTTTATTGTCGTTTTGGGTATTTCCACCGGTGCATCTTTGTAATAAGTCGTCACTTAAAAGAGCCTCATACACTGGAAGAATGGCTTTTTTAACACCATCAGGTATAAAAAAAAATTCGAAAAAAAAAATTCGGCAAAAAAAATTCGATTTTTTCATCGTCATGAACCAGAACCTCCCCTTAAGTGTGGCATATTCCCCCGAGTTACCCTATCTTGCAAATTTTCATCTTTTTGGAACAGTTTAATAAATTTTATTTTACCCTGCCTGAAAAATGTTGAAGTAGTATCACAATCAGTGAATGCTTGAAGAAACAGAATATGCTTAGCAATATCAGGATTGGAAGAAAGTAAATGAACAAAATCTTCTGCTGTTTTTCCCTTGCTCAGTTTCATGAAATAGATGTTAGATTTAGATGATGCTAAGGCTGTCACTAAAACACTAAAAGATCAATATCTTCGCCAACTATTACTACGGAATCGTAATTCTTCGATGCATCGATCGCAGTATTGACAATAAGAGTGTCAGCATCTTCAATAGCTTGCTTGATAATAAATCCTGCAGTTTGAAATTTTTTACCCAACATTGAGATAAGTCAACTTATTTTTTTCATTCGATAGAAATTTTTTTTAAAATATGGTAACTATCATAGATTCATTGAAAAGTACGCTCGCAGAAACATAATCGTTATAACTATATCTTTTAATTTATTTAAAATCTTGGATGCTCCTAGCTTTTAACAAGGAGTGTACTTATAGCACTGTCGAGTAAATAATACAAAGCCAGATGTGTGAAACAACAACGGTTTACTAACACAATAACAACGCCATTTACCTGAGAAGTGAGATACGGCGAGATAGAGTCGCTAAAACCGTTTGTTACAAAAAGTATCCTACTCCTCCCGGCTCTAACGCCAAAACTATTGGTCGTAGGAGAAAAACCTGTACTTCCTTTTTTGTAGAGAATTTAATTCCCTGCAATATTGTATTAAACTATTTTAACCTAAGTCTAATGGAAACCGAGATATTCGCGAAAAACCGATTTTTCATCCCTTTCTTCCAAGATGGCGGTCGAAGCACACCATGGGGGAGGTCGGAAACTTACTATGTCATTACTGACACCCAAACAAAGAAATTAAAATTTTTTGCAGCTTTGTCCTAATTAGTCGATTTATTTGTCATTTTTAACGACGTGCTGACTGGACTAGTAGTAGTATTACATTAATTTATTCGACGTTTCAACACTTGTTTTGTGTCCTTATCAAGAGCTTACTAAAACAACGAAGTCATGTTAAAATATATCGCACAAGGAACAAAAAGCATAGAAAAGGAAAATATATACCTGTCTCACCACTAAAAATTAGCCGCACATAAATTTCTTGCAGTTTTAATACTTTGTCAAATTTTAATGTGAAAGAGTCGCAATCCACCATTAATTAATCGTGCGTGTAGCACCGAATTAATCCATAACCGAAACGGAGACATGTGAGAACAGCCGTTCCGAGTCGAAGGACGGCGTCAGACTAATTTGAAAATACAGAATACACGAGTGGATCACCAGAAGAAAAACATACACAGTTACACACAAAGAGAAACCTATTATGTAGATCTTATAATTCGGTCATATAACATGGCAAAGTTAAACTTGACAACATGAAAGAAACAGGTGTAGTTTATAAAATTGACTATAACGACTGTAATGTGTCCTATATAAGACAAACATTAAAACATCTGGAAACTCGTGTGAAGGAGCATCTTGGTGACATTAAAAAAGATGAAAGTAAGCGTTCCGTAGTTAGCAAGCACCGACTGACGTACGGGCATGATTTTAAATGGTCCACTGCTGAAGTTTTGCATAGAGAAAGAAATGTGAGGAAGAGAGAGATAGCGGAGATGTTTTATATTAAAAAACACAACAATACGATCAATCTCAAAAAAGACACGGAAAATCTTAATCCGTTATATGACTGAATTATAAGATCTACATAATAGGTTTTTCTTCGCACGATTAATTAAGGATGGATAGCGGCTCCTTCACATTGAAATTTGACAAAGTGTTAAAACTGCAAGAAATTTATGTGCGGTTAATCTTTAGTATGAGACAGGTATATATTTTCCTTTTCTACGCTCTGCGTTTCTTATGCGATATATTTTATGTAACATGACTTCGTTGTTTTAGTAAACTCTTGATAAGGACACAAAACGAGTGTCGAAACGTCGAATGAATTAACGTAATACTACGACATTAAACGTCAGTTTGTTCAAATAATTCCTCTTATTAATTTTCACTGGCGAAGAAAAGTTTATATTTTATTTATTTTTTATTAAATATTTTTTTACTATGATTTGAATATATTATTATATTATAGCGATTAAATTGAATGATTATTTATTTATTTTTACTTGAGAAAATCGCAGTCTACTCCAAAAGACTGCTAAACGACGCTATGCCTCGCTTTTAATTTTTTATAAAATATATACAAAAATTATTACAATATTTTTTATTATATTTTACTTTTTACAAATAACTTTCAAAATAAAAGCTGATATGTCTGTCTAAAATTAGCACTTGCAATTAAATTTTTAATCAATATTTAATTTTGGAGAATTACGACTTTTGTGACACTACCACTGGGTTAGCGTAACCCATAAACAGATTTGGCAACGTTCTTACTCCGCTGCTCCGAATGCACTATGGCTGCGATTTAAGGGAATTTGTAGTAGGCGCGCATGTAGTAGACCGTCATGGCGGCTAAGGAAGAGGCGAAGAGGCGTTAATTTGCCGCGGAAAGCGCCAACCCGCGGCAAATAGCCAACATGATAACTCGGAGGCCGTGTTCCGGCGCCCGCGTGGGGTTCCCCCTCGCGCGGCTCGCCGGGGTCGACCCCCGGGTCCCACGCTATAAACGACGCTCCAGCGCGGGGCCACACCGGCAGCTGTCGATGTGAGGAGGTAGCGGTAGGCGGGCCGCTACTCGGGGTTTGAAACACACCCAGGTGCAGCGTATAGGTCCTCTGGCCTTCCCCCCCCCCCCCGACGGGGAGACCAGAGGATGGAGTGGTCAGCGCACTGGCGTTGATTCAAGTGCGTCAACCTATACCCCCACCATCAACGGAAGGGGTGGCGGGGTGGGTGGTTTCCACACCCCGCCACGCAAGAGTTATAGGGCTCCTAAGTGACATAGGGCTCCTAGGTGACGTAGGACCTAGAGGAGGATATTGCATAACAGCATAGCATTGGGGAGCGCGGCCGGAAGAATGATAATTGTTCCCGGGCGCCCCCCAATAAATGCAGCGAAGGACACCCGGGGGGTTTTAGCTGGTAAGAGTCCAGCATAACCCTCGTCCCTTCCCCGGGAGGCGAGGGTATTTATGAGGATTTCTCCCCCGTCAAAAAAAGGCGCGCATAAATTTTTTTACCGCATAGTTCCAACCCCCACACCCTTCGCTGTTCAGAATAGCTACACGTGTTTTGAGCGTAACCCAGTGCGGTGTTTGAGGGTTAAAACAACATTTCGAAAGACTTTGACACTAAACAATATATTATAGATATTAAGGCTATTAAGAGTTGACGCAGAATTTAGAGTACGGAAAAGTCTATTCTTGACAGATCAAGAGACACGGTGGTGTCTCGCGCCAAGTATACGCGAAGCGAAACCGCACCTACACAGAACATAATGTTTAATAGATATCCAATGGATATCTACATATCCATATAACGTCTATATCTATTATGGATATTTAATAAATATCTAATAAATGTAAAAATATCCATATCTCTCAAATAGCCAGCAGGGATATCCATTAGATATCCACGTTAGAGCACCAGACTCGTAGGAAGAAGAAACCAGGTTCGAGTCCACTAGAGCCATGTAACATGGAAAGTTTTTTCCGAAAAACTGAGCTCTCCGTGCAAGATAGACTCTTGTGCGGAACAAACTGGGCTTTGTCTTTCGGAAAAAGACGTTAAGCCGTTGGTCCAAAGGGTTAAGTAAGAGGAGAAAGGGTAGTATTGGATGAGAATGGAATAAAGGATTGGGAACGTCCCTACAAAACGCCTTGCAACCCTGAGGGGAGTTATTAAACGTATTTATCTTTTTTTATTAGATATCCACGTGTTATGCACATATCCATATCCACAAAATATCCACAAGATATCCATTAGATATCCACGTGTTATCCACATATATATATCCACAAAATAGCTACCAAAGATATCCACTAGATATCCACACGTTATCCACATATCCATGTCCACAAAGAACTATCACAAATGTTACGTCCTGCGAACTCCACGATTTCCCTTTTTTGCGGAAATTTTTATGCCCTTAAGATTAGAATAAGTAAACTGAGCACGGACGGTTATCGATCGGCGAGTGAGCTTTGATCCCTTTACTTTCCTTTTTTTTTAATAACCAAACTACCTATTTGCTTGGGCGACTAAAAGCGACCTTCCAAACAAATTACTGACAAACGAAACATACGTGATCAAATTTTCATCAGCTTTGTCTGGCCCATAACTATAAACTCGGCGACACAACGCGCTAAAGGGGCCTTAATCTCAGACAGAGTTTGATGGAGAGCTTTATTGCATCGAGCGAGCTTTCTAAACTTGCTCGTACAATGTTTCTGACAAACAGAAACAAAGCCTTAAACGTGTCTGTAAATACACGTGGCGGAAGTTTCTGTTTGCATTTAAGATTGAAGAGTATGCAAAGTCTGTCAACATAAAAACAGGGTCGCGAAATAAATAAGAAACCCTAATAAAAAAGAAATCGGCGATAGTCGAAAAACAAAATAAATCACTGGAAGAAGCGATAGGTTGCACCCCCAATAAGACAGTGGGGGCCTTACAAGAAGACTCGCCAATGAACAGCCGTAAAAATCGATAACCGTCTCTAGCTCCCCAGGATACGCGAAAAACCCACCTCTTGGGTTAGAAACACCGTCGCGGTCTCCCCTTAATTAGCCCTCTCGTCCTCTTTCTTATTGGGTAATTCCTAACATCCCTGATTCCTCGTCTTTCCTGGAACCTTCATATTCTCCGGTTCGCCCCGGGAAATTTCCCGATTCCCCCTCCCCTGCACTTTCCTCCCACGTAAGTCCCGTGTACGAGAGATCATATTCCCCGGTTGCTCGCGAGGAACCTAACCTCCCTCTCCAGCGATCTCGGTTACTTCAACCGTAGAATTAATCGAAGAGGTACGCATTTTCTATCCCCGCGGAGCCAGGATCGTCTGGGTGAGGGCTTGGAGCCTCCGAGAACTCCGTCCCCTTCATATTCCTCGGTTTCCGAGGAGTCCATTCGAGAGCTCCCTCCCACCACTTTTCTAGGGACCTCTCAGCTCATTTCCTCCAATACACCGATCCTCTTCCTCCCAATAGGTTTACACTCGGTTTTTATGAGTTTGACCTGATCGAACTCCGTTCCATTGTAGAGACAGCAGATCCCCACGACGCCATCCCCGTTTATTTCCGCAATATGAATTCCCGTACCTGATTCTTCTTACCTTTTTTGTAATACAACAACCTACCGTCACCCTCGAGGAGATAGTCGATCCCGAGGTGATTACCCCAGATTAATTATTAACTCATCAGTTAATATAAATTTTATTTATTATGTTTTAATTTAATATGACACATACACATATATACACCACACCCACACTTAGCTAAATTAATGTAACCTTATTTCTTAAATTAATTGTAACAATAGCGGGCAGGATGTCCATTTCTAAATAGGTCTCCTTTCAAAAATCCTGCCCGATCACTCCCGCACTTATGTAACACCCGCGAGAAGTACACACACACATCACCTTACACATACATTCTACACTTAAATTTATCTTAAATGTTTTAATTCCGCGTTTGATTTGCCTAGTTCTCACTTATTGTAATATCGATTGTTCACCTAACTTAAATTTATAATAAATGTTTTATTTATATTAAATATAAATTTTCATCTCATTTATTTATAAATTAAGATCTCACCCACTACTCATCTCTCTCTCGAAATCGCACGAGATCCGATCCTAAGTTAAAGAGATTAAATTCCCTGACTCAAAAAAGGACCGACGATCGCACCGCTCATGGAAGGCGTCCTAGCGTTCCTACGCACGTTGGCCATTCCTGAGCCATTAAAAGTGCGTTCGGCTCGCGCCACGCGCTTCAGAGCGTGTACCTGCAAGCGACATTTGTAAGTATCTGGTTGCGTCCTTCCTTACCCCTACCCTTCTGGTTAGCCTTTCTTTCGCTTCCCAGTGTTTCTTATTCTAATCCTGGGGTTGGACGTAACAGAACTTAAAAATTGAGGGCTTGTCCGGGATTAAAAGTGCGATTTTTCGAGAGTGGTAATGAGTACGAGGTCTAAATCTGATAAAGTCCAAGTTGACGATCTTTATAAACAAGCCATAGAGAATCAAGGAAAAATTAAACTCACAACAGTAGTTCTACACCATACACATCCACTCTTTTTCCATCCGTTAAACCTACACCTAGACAAATTTTCACTCCAAACATTGGCGA
Organism: Temnothorax unifasciatus; assembly: GCA_030770225.1. Taxonomy (NCBI): domain Eukaryota; kingdom Metazoa; phylum Arthropoda; class Insecta; order Hymenoptera; family Formicidae; genus Temnothorax; species Temnothorax unifasciatus. Next base: position 134,183 of record JASTWK010000364.1, read on the forward strand.
GATTGCGAAGGACAAACCACAAAATATAACCGATACGTCCAAGCTAAGCGATTTAACTCTTCGCTTTTCTGACAATTCCTCGAATAAAACAATTCAACCTGCACGTCAAGTTGATTATAATTTCTTTATAAGTTGTGATACCATCACAGAAACAATGGCGCACGCTAACCCTTTTGCTACATTAAAATACGCGGTAGAAGCCGTTCCCTTCTTTGATGGAAAAAATATTCTATTAACATATTTTATCGAGGGATGCGAAGAAGCGAAAGCCATGCTGTCCAATGAGGTAGAACCTCAATTTACTAAAATAATCAGAACCCGTAGGCGAAGTTTGCCGTACAATACAGGACTAAGATTTCGATACAGTAGCCTCGTTAACAAAATATTTAGAACAAGTTTATGGCGCTAAAAATATTTATCAATTACAAGGAGAGTTACGTTGCATCTATCAAAAAACGGAGGAAGATGTAGTTACTTATGCTAATCGGGTCAAATTTTTGGGAAAACAGATATTAGAAGCACATAAAAATTCAGGAATGCCCTGCCTTCCCGGTCAAAATATTAAAGCATCTTTAGAAAGGGACATATGTAAATGTTTTATTAGAGGGTTAAAACCGGAAATTGGACAAAGAGTAACAAGAAATTTGGATGTCCAAGCCACTGTAGCCGACGCGTTGAAAAAAGAAAGAAAGCTGCGCGAAATGACATATTTACGATAAGGTCAAGGTAATCTTGCAGGAAAATCATCAAACACTAATTGCTTGCGGAAAACCTGTCAGATCTGTTATAAAGAAGGACATTTAGCCTCTAACTGTAAGAAATTGACTCAGTTTTCTCCGCAATCCTATAATAAAACCGATTTAGAAACCGAAATTTTAATATGCGATATTCTAATATAAGATATGTAAAAAACGTGGACATGGCGCCTCCGCGACCCTCAGGGGCGACGATCTGTCAATATAGTTCAAGAAAATCAAGTCATTTGTCAATTATGCTCTAAATCTGGTCACAATGCTAAATCTTGTAGAATAAATAATACAATCAGAATAAACCAGGACATTCAGCTAACAATTGCTGGAAGAAGCAAAACAATTAACGTGACACGGTGAATAGACTGAAAATTGTTTGTCAGATTTGTAATGGTGTCGGGCATATCGCAAAAAACTGTCGAACTAAGGTACCCAGCGAAGACAACTTAGTCAAAGTGACGTCAATATGACGTCAAAACTGTCGTTTGTCGTCATTGCGTCAAAGGAATAGATCAATATGACGAAAAATTGACACCATGTAGATTGACGTTGTGCGTGATGAAACATTATGGGGAAAGGTGGAAATGAATTTTTAGATAATATAATTGAGTGTTATGCGGGAAAAACTCGATTAATCACGTTGACATCAAAATGACATCAAAATGACATCAAAATGACTACATTACCCATACAGCAAAATATCCCAACGAAAACCACACGTCGCAAGGAAACTTTGTCAGTTATTTTCTTAAAAGGGGTCTCCGACGTTGTTTTGTAGTGTGTATTTCGATTTATATATATTTCGAACGTTTGAAGATCCGTGATCGCGTTTATTATGGTATTCGAAGACCTTATACTGTATGAAGGTCTTTAATAATATCAAAAATTTCTCATATTTTCTGAAAAATTTTACAAAAATTGGGACTTATAAACAATTATTAAAAAATATATTTCTCAGATGCTTTCAGAAATAATTGGATAAAGATTTTTAAAATATTTCAGTATCCGTATGTATAAAAATTTTTAATAAATTGCACAGATTTTCTCATATTTAATCAGATTTCTACAGAGAATATATTAGCGAAAGATATTTAATTTTTTTTTTTTTAAAGAACGTTCCAATTTATATTAAAAAATCTGAAAAATTCTGAATATTCTAAGAAAGTCTAAAAATTTTTATAGAAACTCTGATTAATAATATAAAAAATTCTGATATTTTTCCACCAGGGTTATTAGATTTCGACAAATAAAATCGTATGTTTTAGTAAATTTTCTCACTTTTATGATTTTCACCTCATTTCAAGATACATAGACCCCGTATCAACACTCTACGTTGATTGGTTGGTTCTAAAAGTAAGAGCCAATGACGTTTGACTACTACTGAGCGGCTTGGCTGCTGAACGCGCTCACTGACGCTCGACGCTCCCATGTAAAAGCATCTTACCGCGTCGCTTCTTGTCGCGCCGTCGCGCAAAAGTGTTTCTGACTCCGAGTTCTGCGTGTACAGTAGCCTGCAGCACTGTGTAGCACCTGGTAAAAGCTCATCGAAAAAACGTTTCGTAATAAGTTGATCAGCATTGAAAAACATGGATAGAAGACCAGTAAGTATGAAATGTCTGCATTATTCATTTTTCATACTTATTTGGTAGCACGTAGTAATTGAGGTTAAGTTAGGTTAACCGGTATTCTCCACGTGGATGTAAGTGGATATAGTAATGTATTTGCATGCACATGGCCGGAAAACATGACAAATAATATTAGGAGCTTTCCAACAAGCGACACAAGTCGACACAAACGTCGTTCTATCTTTCTTTTTTTAAATAAATAACAGAGATAAAACAACACTTATGTCGCTTGCTGGAAAGCTCCCATTGTAACATGACATTGATAATATATCTGTGCCTGTTTAGAGTTTGCAAAAAAAAAAACAAAGAAGGACAATGATAATAACAATGGGAGAAAGTATATAGGATGTTATTAACAGCACACAATAAAAATTGAAACATTGATCTAAATAAATAGGAAGAGTTTATTACCCTAGGGATCCAGATTCTCATTTTGAATATTTATTCAACGCAATCATACACAGGCATAAATATATTACAATGTTATCAATGTCATATTACATGTTATTTGTTATGTTCCAATAGAAAGAGGAAGAGAGACATACTTCTGCGGGCAGATTTGCTATGGTTCCTGAATTCATATAAGAGATATGTTGTTAAATCATAAAGTGTTAAATTACTTTATTGGTAGAATGCAGGTTGTTGTGAAGAGTTCTTATTGTTGTGCGTTATATTTGTAGCATTAAAGTCATTTATTGAGAGTGCTAAAATTTAGAATATTGTAAGTTGCAGATTATGTAGCCTCTATTATTTTCATAATGTGACAATGCATCTTAATTCTTTCATATGTAGAATCGTCATGAGCGGATCCTGAGAAGGCGAGCTAATATGGAGCATATACGTAGATTGAGATTGCAGTTGCATGAGAGAGAATATGAAGGATCAAGTAACTCGTCTTATAATTCAAATGTAGAAGAAGAGATTCTAGGTTTGGAAGAATCGGATGAGGATGTGTTGATATGCAGAAACAGAAACAATTTGAACAAGAACAGATTGAAGATGGCAGTTGGTCTGAGGATGATATTCCAAGTGATAACAATAATATAGATTGGTCAACAGACGGTACACAGGATTCTGTGGCAAATATCATTGATAGTGGCTCAGATGAGTTTGATGAAGATATCTATTTGCGTATGGCCTTGCGATTTTATTTTTTTCATAAGACATGGCAGCAAAGCACTGCCAGGGATTAAAAGTACTTTAATAAAAGTTTCTTATGATTTGTTCTACGTTCAATAGTTTATTTTTTTCATAAGACATGGCAGCAAAGCACTGCCAGGGATTAAAAGTACTTTAATAAAAGTTTCTTATAATTTGTTCTACGTTCAATAGTTTATTTTTTTCATAAGACATGGCAGCAAAGCACTGCCAGGGATTAAAAGTACTTTATTAGTAAAAGTTTCTTATGATTTGTTATACGTTCAATATTTTATTTTTTTCATAAGACATCCCTTATGGAAAAATACACTCAACGTCTTAAAGTTGGGTGTGATTTCGGACCGCCAATGAAGGTTAACCATCATTTCAATATCTTTGATTGGTTAATCTTCAATTGGCGGTCTGAAATCACACCCAACTTTAAGACGTTGAGTGTATTTTTCCATAAGGGATGGCAGCAAAGCACTGCCAGGGATTAGTAAGTACTTTAGTAAAAGTTTCTTATGATTTTTTATATATATAATATTTTATTTTTATCATAAGACATGTAAATTTTTGTTTAATTTTTTTCTAATAGAAATATATGTTCCAATGTAGAAAAATATATACATATATAGCATAATAGTATGATATAGTATGATAAGCAATATGTACCAAAAACGTTTATAAGAAGTTTTTAGTTTATTCGTTAACTAAGTCGATACGCTTAATGTTAATTTAATGCTATATGATTTTAAGTTACCGGTCATAAATTTAAGAACAAAGCTTAAACCTGAATAAAAAACCTTATGCAATATATTTCTGTCTTTATTTGGTCTCTTTTTCAATGTAAATTAGTTTTAATTTGATTTTAGTTTTGCATTTATTACTGTAGAAGAAATTATTTTGATGTTACTTTGACATCAAACAGACATGTCACGTTGACATCAAACAGACATCAAAATGACAGTCATAATCGCCATCAAAGTATGGGACGTTTTGCAGTCATGATGCCATCATTTTGCCATCATTTTGATCACTCCTTTTGACATCATACCCCTCGTCAATTTGATGGCAATTTGACATCACTTTGACTAAGTTGTCTTCGCTGGGTAGAGCAAAACGCGACATCCAAAACCTCATTATTTTGTCGTTATTGTAAGGGAGCAGGGCATCTCCTTGAGAACTGCCAATTACGAATTGCGAGCAATAATCGCAGGCAAGTAATTAATCAGGGAAACTCCAATGGCCCCTCGAAGTCGGGTATGCAGCAGGGATCTCACACCCATCGACATCTCAGAAAACCCAATAAACAAAAAAAACGATAGAGATACGACCCGTAACCGTAAATCTCGATAAACACCGTCGCGTGCCAACTATTCAGGTAGACTTCGGTAAACCGATTTCCCACGTTACTCTTATGCTAGATACCGGTTCTGCTCCAAATTTAATTAAAGAAAAATTTTTGTCAAATGACAATACCGTCAATCACAGTAAACTTTTGCAATTAAGCGGTATAAATAAATACCCAGTTTATACTCTCGAAGAAGTTATTTTACCACTTTTTGGAAAGCCAGTAACTTTTAACGTAGTGTCAGACGATTTACCGATTCCGCAAGCCGGTTTATTAGGCAACGACTTTTTTTTAGCAAACTTTTTCAAACATAGATTACGCGACACTTAAACGTATCAGAAATTAGCAACTTTTCCTTTCACCAAAAACTATCACAGCTTTTCCGCGGTCGGAATCCTTATTTTATGTAAGGATAGAAAACCCAGAAATAAAAATAGGATATCTACCAAAAAATAGCCCACGGGATTTATCTGGGAGATACCATAGTAGAAAACAATTCAGGAAAGGCATATCTAAAGGTTATAAGAACTTTGGACGAAGAAGTTGAAGTTCAAGTACCAACTCTGCGTCTTAAACCATTAAACGAATTATTTGACAATTATGAGTCAAATATGGAGACGCATAATAACCAAGAAGAAATTGCGAATACGCAAATTATCCTCGACATTTAAAGGATGATCAAATTCCTTGTAAAATAATTGACGGAACAAATAAAGAAGAAATAAAAGTGAATAATAATAATGAAAATAAAAATAGTGACAATGGCGATAATGCATAAAAAGTAATATTGATAAAAATAATACCTCTCATGTTACTATTGGAGAACACATGAGAAGAGTAAAATTATCCTAATATGGAAAAAATTTGTGAGATTAACAGAAAAAGTAAACAGAGGGAGTCCCTCCGTAGCCCTCGGCGGGGAAACAGGTCGTTGGGATAAAGGAAAGAATAGAGTATGTGGAAAAGGGTGATAGGGAGGAAAAGGATGGAGGAGGAGTAGCGGAAGGCATAAAAAAAGGTGGAAAGGAGGTGGAGGAAATGGAGGAGAGAAGAAAGATGGAGCAGGACAAGAAAAAACGGTCGGAGAAAAGGAGCTTGAAGAAAGAGGTTATGGTCGATGGAGAACAGATGTAAGGAAGAGAGCAGGTCTCAGGATGAGAAGGAAAGGAGGTGAAGGGACGGGAGAGGAAGGCGGAGAGAAGCAGGCGGAGGCGGCGGATGAGGTGGAGGTACGAAGGAACGTAGATGAATGGATGGATGGATGGAACGTAGGAGGATAAGAGGAGCGTAGGTAGGAATATCGGTAAGGTGGAAGAGCGATATACCGACGGAGAGGACGGGTAAAGGGACAGGTTGGCAGGCCTGGCGATGGAGGCGAGGAGATGGCACAAGAGGCGAGAACGGCAAAAAGGAGGAAGGCGGATGCGCAATGCGTCCTCGCAATGTGTATCGGCGGACAAGTGGTGAGATCGAGGGGTCGAAGGAAGGAATCGATAGAGCGAGGAGAACAGGAAAGAAACGCACGTGGTAGCAGTAAAATGGGCGAGCGGTGAGACGAAGCGAAAGGTAGTAGAAAGTAAGCGGTGAAGCTGATTGTTGAAAGAATTGTTTTCGGAAGAAGCAAAGGTAAAAGGTAGAGGTGAAAGAGGTAAGCACGGTAGATCAGAGAGAGAGAGAGAGAGAGAGAGAGAGAGAGAGAGAGAGAGAGAGAGAGAGAGGGGGGGGGGGAGGAAAGCAGAGCAAGGGAGAGGAGGGTAAGTAATAGTGCGTGTTACAGATAACCGAGGAAAGATGGAATTCAGAGAAAACAATGGAGAAGGAGGCGATGGAAAGGATGGTGAAGGATCAGATGTGGGAGATAATGAGAGTATTAAGAAAAGAGACGAGGAAATAAAGGATCAGAGAGAGGAAATAGAAAGCTTGAAAAGAAAGGTGGATAGGTTGGAGCAGAGTGCGGGAAAAAGAAAGAGGGACGATAGCGAGGAGAGTAGGGGTAAGAGCAGAGGGGAAAAAATGGTGGACGGAAGATTACGAGAGGAATGAGGAGGAAGAAAGGAAGAAGAATGTGATCTTAAGGGTCGAGAGAGAGAGATGGATTGAAAAGGGAACGAATTGGGAGAAGGTAAAAGAGCTATTTGCGGATGAATTAAAGGTAAAAGTAGAGGTAAAAGAGGTGAGCGTGATAGGACAGAGGGGGGATTGGATGACGGTGTTAGTTAGAATGGGAAGCGAGGAGGATAAACGGAGGGTTTTGGAGGCGAGGAGAAGGGAAGGGTACAAGTTTAAGGTTAAAATGGATGACGACAAGTCAGTAGAGATGAGGATAAGAGAAAGAGAGAAAAAAAAGGAGAAAAAAAGGAGAGAAGAGGAAAGAGTGGGTTGGAAGAAGACTGAGGAGGACGAGATTACGAAAAGAATGGAGGAGAGTCTGCTGATGGAGTCGGACGAGGAGGAGGAGAATAGGAAAAGAAAGTAAGGACAGAAAAAAAAGGAAGGAAAGCACAAAACATAAGGTGGGGCAGAGCCAGGCAAAAGCGAAGAGGCAGAAGACAGGAAGGAAAGAGGCAGAAAGACGCGGATCTGGAGGAAGTGGAGGGAAGAAGACAGAGGGGTGCCGGATGAAAGGGGAGGGGAAAGAAAATATAATTTTGGGGCGCGTGGGTCATGGGTACATTGAATGTATAACGTAAATATAAATGTATAATGTAAGGTCGCCAGGAGAAGAAGGGGAGAAAAGTTGTAAATGGTTGGGTACGTCCCTTTAAAAAACGCCGTTGTGCAATAGATTGTGAACCCTACGGGGAAATGCAATAAAACTTTACATACATACAGAAAAAGTAAACCGTCTTCAAAAACTTTGGCATGCGCACTTGCTCGATTTCAGGAAATAATGGAAAATTTCAGGTACAAGCGTAAATCGAAGGAACATCAATTAACGTCTGAAACATTGGCTAACAATGTTATTTTACCTGAATGTTTTGTATCATCCGGAGAACCTAAGAAAGATAGACTTACAGAGATTACAAAATTGCTACGACTAGAGCATTTAAATAATGAAAAAAGGAAAGTGAAGGAATCAAAGCTCACTCGCCGATCGATAACCGTCCGTGCTCAGTTTACTTATCCTAATCTTAAGGGCTATCTTAGACGCATAGGAATTTCCGCGAAATAGGGAAATCGTGGAGTTCGCAGGACGTAACAAAAATATCCATTAGATATCCACGTGTTATCCACATATCTATGTCCACAAAATATCTACACAGTAAAGAAATTTAAGTTTGTATATTTTTGTAAAAAAAAGTCCTTGTTAAAATTTTTGTGTTACAAATGTAACTTATTTATGTGTTAATTTAACTAATTTTGATTATGTTATCTAATTTATTTGTGTTAAATTCACATTTAAGTAAATCAAATGTTAAAAATAATATGGTAAAACTTCGGATTAAGGGCGACTTCACCGATTTCAATGACCTTCATATATTTTGTCAAGGTCATGACTCCGAATGACCTTCAGAAGGTTTTAGCCGTCGCTCGTTATTCGTTAAAAAGTTGTCAACAAAAAAAGGTTTGGATATACAATGTGGCGATATACAATAAAAGAGCTCGCATACGATATACAATAAACATAAAGCACGCCACAAACCCATGTGGCACCTCGTTTCGCGTGGAAAGTGTATGCGTGAAATATTTCGACACATATATTGGTCATTTATGTCTTCTGTTCGAGAGCGCGTGCGGTAGCGCGAGATAGCGCGAGGTATGAGAACGACCACAACGAAAAAAAGCAGCAAATACAAAAAGTACAGAAGACAAAAGTCTATTTGGTCTCAAAGTATGTACAATTATTTACAGGATGTGAGTGATAGCGCGCACAGAGTCTATCACAGCGAAAAGCCGAGGAGTAACACGAGCTAATTCGGTATCGAGAGTGGTTGCGACAATTTAAGCGGTTTTCACGAGCGGTGTTTCTCTGCGGGTAAACTTTTGCAAGAAGAGCGTTTTTCGGCACGGCGGCGAGCCTTTTATTATCTTCGAGCCGAGGCTCTCTCCGGGGTGATCACCGATAATTTCAAGCGCGTAATTGGCTATTGGCGGCCTACGTTATCGCTTGCGTCACGCTATGTCACGGTTGTCGTTTGAAGTGATCGTTGCGTGTTTTCGGAAGCGATGTTTATAGCGTGGATCTTTCCTTTGTGTAAGAGCGGTTGCTTGACTTTGTCAGGACGACTGGTCGGCCGTGGCCGTGTTATTGTAACGTCAGCGAATGTTCCGGAAATAACCGAAAAGATCCATTCTATATTTAATGCGATAATTTTATGCGATTTCTGATGTTAACGATTTCTTATGTTATCTGACGGCGTGCGAGCGCAAGCATGCAACCACGCGCGCTTTTCGGTATGCATTATTGCAATCTCAAACATCTTCCAATACTCAAAATAGCTGCTACATTTTCCAAACTTTCTTTTGTTAATTCTTTTTAACGAAAATCACGACTTTTATGAAGCAGGGCATACACACGTGTGTGTGTGCCCTGTTTTAACAAAAATCACAACTTCTATATTATGACGACGACGATGTCCCCTCGGTCTTGCCAGCCGAGAAGAAGCGCGCCGTCACTTTCACTAAATCCCTCAAATCGCGGAAGGTGATTATTAGTCCAGACATCAAAGATAGCTCGACCGGGTATTTTCTCTAAAGCTCGATATGGGCGCCAGGTGCGAATACGCGCACCACGTTACTCTAACTCCAACGCTAATACTTAAACGCAAAATGTCTCAGGTGTGAGTTCCTTGTGACTTTAGATCGCTGTTAGATCTCGGAGGGGAGGAAGAGGGAGCGCAACGCAATTAGCATACACAAATAATAAGAATAGCAAATGTAATGTATTTGAAAGAAAAGTATTTTAGAATCCAGTTACTTCAGAATTCGGTGAATTACAAAGGTTACTTCAGAGTCAAGTTACGTCGGAATGAATCGATGAATTACAACGGTAACTTCAGAATCAAGTTACGTCGCAATAAATCGGTGAATTACAAAGGTTACTTCAGAATATAAATTACTTCGGAATGACTCGGTGGGTTACCAAGATTACTTCTCGAATCTAAGGCTGCGGATAAGAACGCAGATAACATCAACTGCTATAATTGATTGCCGCGAATTACGCGAGCGCAGTGTACCAGACTCGATTCCCCGAACGCAATACGCAAGACGTGACTACACAAACACGATACATAAGGCGCGATTACACGAACGCAATACACAAAACGCTAATACACAAACGCGGAAAGCTAATACGGGAACGAATACTGACTGTCGGCCGCGTGTGACTATTCGGGCAGGGCGATTACGTATTACTCTGCCGGCCGGGCCCTCCGCCAGTATTCCACTCGATAAACGCGGAACGACTCGTTAACGCAGAACGATACTCTAACGCCAGACAGACAAAGCGATAAGATACTCTAACGCGGAACGATACTGTATTACTCGAGAACATGCTTCCCGTGACTCTACGCGATTCTCGGAAGGGCCTCGGCCGCCACAAGTATCTTACTTGTACCCAGACGCTGGCTACGAGATGCTCGAGTAGTAGCCTTACAAATTCCGCAAGCTCGGCAGCCGGTCCTCCCAGGATGTCGTCTTTCGCCACGCCGACACGACAGTGACGATCCTCTTAATTCTCTGACCTGGCGGGACCACGCTGGGCCCGCGCGCCTGCGCGCCGTGCTTGCAAGCCCGACCACCGGTAGGCCCTCTGCGAAGACGGCGCTTGACTTTCCGCCCCTGTCGGCGCTCTTCTTGATTACTTCACCCGCCGGCGGTATTTTCGAATATGCTGGGTCCGGCCGTCCAGGCCGCGACTCCCGAGCCGGTTTCGACTGCTAGGCTGGCCAGGCCAAGGCAAATTGACCGGCGGCAATGCCCCGTGGCGAGTAGCGAGTTCCTCTGGTGGGCCCATTCCGGCGTCGTTGGCTGATGCGTTCGCCTCGCGAAACGCTCCAAGCTGCATCGGCAAAGGGCCCAGACGTGCCTCGCCCGCCGGCCAACTCCTCCGAAAAACGCCTCCTGTATTTCCCGCGGCGCGACTAACGTCGTTACAATGTTTCCCGGCCATCTACTCGGCATCTGAAATTCTCGTAAAAGAAATATAATTTCTACCGAATTCTAACGCTGTCGCCCCGCCCCGCTCCGGCGGCGGCGACATCCTGGACGTTCCCCTCGGCCGAGCTACCGTCTGGACAGGGGACGTGACTATGTCACGTCACAATATACACGTGTTATGATACGAAAATGCGGTCTCGCTTCATGTGTACGTGTACTTTGTGTGTAAAAAAAAATATCCGACAATAACTAATAATTAATCCGTATTTGATAAATAAAAGAACCAAATATCCGAGTTTAGTGTTTTTCTTTTTTTTTCTTTTTTTTTAACAATATCTTAAAAAATACAAGCGACCCCCAAATTTTATCAACAGTTTTGGATTCGGGGGGCAAAAATACATAGAATTGACCTCTTTTCAATTGATTTCTCGTTAGAGCTCTAATTGTAAAAATTTACCCAAAAAAAAAATTAAATATATAAATACTAAATATATTTAAATATATTTAAAACAGACGACATCACGCCTATTATCAATAAAGATAGTGATGAAGATTAGTCCATCCATATGAATATAACTATAAATAGTGTAAATAGTAGTATGAGAGTGATTATGTGAACGAATGTGTATGTATACTTCATTATTTTGAGTGTATGTGTATATGTACTTCATTAAGGGAATCCTGGACAGGCTGGTCTAGTGGGTAGAGCGCCAGATTCGTAATCCGGAGAGCCGGGTTCGAATCCCGCTAAGCCGATGAGAATTTTTCTCAATAAAACGCTGCCCCCCCCCTCCCATCTGGCGGATAGATCCAATGGATACAGTATCCCCAGATGGAAACCTGGGCTCCGTCTTTCGGAAGAGACGTTAAACCGTTGGTCCAAAGGAGGAAATAGGAATGGAGGAATAGAATAGGATGGAATAATAGTGAATAGGGTTGGGTACGTCCCTTCAAAAGGTCCTTTAAGGCCCCCTCGGGGTAAATAAAATAATAAAGGCAATACGTAATCGACTGTTAAATGCAATCTAAAAATAAAAAATCGCTGCAAATGTAAACATATGTTGAGGAAAGGTGTTTTAACCAAAACAAAATGCAATTTTAATTAGGCAACTTTAACCAAAAAAATAAAAATAAAAATTGCACGTATTAAAAAAAAATGCCACCGAGGAGACAATTACCGACAAAAACAGTTAGAGCTCGTTCTTTGAAACGGCTTTATAGATCGCAAAATCCTTTTACAGGAGTAAAGTATAGGTACTAATAAAGAGTGGGAATATAAAAAATTAGTAATAATTGAAAAAAAAGTAAAAATGCTGTCACCTCATAACCATATTTTTTAATATAAACAGTTGTATAAGTTATATGAACGAAATAAAATGTTCCCACTCTTCAGAATACGTGCACAAACAATAACGTACCGTTGAAATTGAGATTGAAAACTTGGAAAAAAAATTAGAGATTCGAAGAAGCTTTCCACAAAAATATACACGCAGGCTAGTAAGCAGAGATGGCGCAGCAATCGCACAAGACAGATGTCATTTCGTTAGACAAAGACAGATATAGAAAAAACAAAATTAGAAATGTTGACATTATCGACATCGAGGAAGTTCGGCCGTCACTCCAGCATCCCCTTAAGAAACATTAGATTTAATACAATTATAGTTTATCCTTTTATAATTATTTCAATTTACTTTATTTTATTATGTTTTTAGTATCTGCACCTATTTATTTAATCAATTCCGGAAAATTACTTGTTGTAGGATTTTATTCCAAGATTCTAAACAAAAATATAGCGATGATACCAAAACACTAATAATTTTGAAAACAAAATTTTGTTTTTTAAAGTCTTTTCTACCCATTTTATTGGTTCGAAAAAATTACTTGTTATAGAATACCGTCTCAAAAATCTACAAAAAATATGGCAATGGTACAAAGAGCATATCATAATTTTAAAAAATAAAAAATGATATTTTATTTCTTTTTAACTTCCGCCTACCTATTATATTAGTTCGAAAAATACTTGTTGTAGAATACTATCCCAAAATTCTACATAAAATATATAACGATCGTACCAAAAGCATATCATATTTAAAAATAATAAAAAAAATACTTTATTTCCTAAAAATACCGTTTATACATTTTTTGCTTCCAAAAAATTATGTCCAATAGGAAACTACTCCAAGATTCTAGAAAAAATTTTTCGTAATTGTATAAGAAAAACATCGAGACTGAAAAAAATCAAGAACACTTATTTATTTTTTTTATCAATGTTTTTGTCATCAGGAACCTTTCCCGAATTTTCCACAAATGTGTCTTAATGATATCAACAACATATTAAAATTTCATCAAAATCGGTTAAGCTGATCAAAAGATATGAATTATTTTCAAAATTTTATTTTTATTTTTTACGGCAAAACGGTTCAATATTAAGGGCTAATATTTGACTAATTTGTAAGTGACACTGATAGCAATCAAAGCAAAAAAATGAGCATGATCCGTGTGGGGGCACATTGACCCTTCTTATCCGGCTACGGCCTTTAGACCTTTGTGCAAATATTTATCAGTATTTGTACCTACGTCGTCTTAGGGAACCTAAGTCGTCTACAGACGATTCCGAGTCTCGACATCGAACTCGCGAAACTCATGTTCGACCGTTAGACGCCGTGCCGTCGTAAGCGGTGAGATCCCGCCGACGGGCAGAGGCGCCGTATGGCAAACCGGGCTCGTGCGACGACCGGCCTGCGAGGACCGGCCGCCTAGTAGTGTCACATTGTTTTGAGCCTTTCGACTCACGAGACTCCTAGAAATATCATTGCCACCTTTGACTAGAGAGGATACGGCCTTAGAGGCGTTCAGGCATAATCCCACGGATGGTAGCTTCGCACCACCGGCCGCTCGACCGAGTGCGTGAACCAAATGTCCGAACCTGCGGTTCCTCTCGTACTGAGCAGGATTACTATCGCAATGACTGGTCATCAGTAGGGTAAAACTAACCTGTCTCACGACAGTCTGTGCAAATATTTATCAGTATTTGCACAATTTATTTCTAAAAATAGTATTTCAGCAAAACAGCAACGTTATAAGGACTCATTCTAGCGAAATATTTGCAAAATTAAAATTGGAAAAAAATTGCGAAATAATTGTAAAATAATTAAAAAATATATTTGAGTTTTATTACGTCCTACTCAGCATGTTATATTGTTCAAATATTGAAATGTTTGGAAATAACGCAAAAATATTTCATTAACATTTCATACGTGATTGTGCAACTGAAATATTTCAGAAATGTACCTGCATGTTTTTTATAATATTGTATTAACAATATTCTGAAATTTTTTAGAAAGATGTTTACAATATTTGTAAGTTTCTGTAATATTGCAAAAAATATAGTAAATGCAATATTTCAGGAATATTTCTGAAACATATAAAAGTAATATTACGTTTATATTGCCTAAATAATATTTCTGTAACATATCAAACGCAACATTTAAAATATTTCTGAAAAATTTCTGAAAAATTGTGTAGGTAATAAAAAATTGAAATACAGGCAGTAAATTTCTACAATATTGCACAAGAAATATTGCAGATGCAATAATTTAGAAACATTTCTCATACATGATAAATATTATGTTTACATTGCACACGTTATATTTTTGAATTGACAATATTAACAATACAGATACACGAATAAATCTTTTTTGCCAGTCAGCGTCGAATATTATTTTCCTTGTTATTCTTTACTCACTGGCAAAGAAAATTTCACTTTCTGGTACAAGTAAAGTCATCGAAAAGTGAATACATTACGAGATATTTCATATTTTATATTAAAAATGTCATATAAAAAATTTTTAGATATCAGAAAATTCTTAACGAAAGAGAAAAAATACAATAAAATACAATAATTACATAACAATAAGTTTAATTTTTTATAAATTTTAAAGTCTATCAGCAACTTTTCAGAAATATTACAAATGCGATGTTTCATATGCAATTGCTGACAGGCTTTAAAATAAAAACTTTTTTTGATATTTGAAATTTTGTCATATGACATTTTTAATATAAAATATGAAATATCTCGTAATGTATTCACTTGTCGATGACTTTACCTGTACCAGAAAGTGAACTTTTTTTCGCCAGTAAGTAAAGAATAACAAGAAAAATAATATTTGACGCTGACTGGCAAAAAAGATTTATTCGTATATCTGTATTGTTAATAATGTTATGCGAAAGCGCTAATTGGCAACTTTTCGGAACCCGGTGGATAGGACGCAGACCTGCACCACAGGCACCACTTTGTGGCCACCTCGCTCTCCCGACCTAAATCCTCTAGATTTTTTCTTTTTGGGAGCTCTGAAAGCATTTGTTCATAGGTCGGGCATAGCTGTCAGAACAGCTGAAAATTTAAGACAGTGCATCGATAAGGGAATAGTTAGATTAGCACGAAATGAAACTATTCTTGCCAGAATGAGGTTTAATTTAAAGGCAAGACTACGAGCTTGCTTGCGAAATGGAGGGCGTCACGTGGAAGCCGGAGAACAAGCACGTATGCTGAGAGCCATCGGCGTGAATAGAACGGTTCTCTGGGTACCCAGACGTAGAAGACGTCGTCAAACTGCAGCACATGACTAGATTCGCGACACACACACGCACACGCACACGCACACGCACACGCACACGCACACGCACACGCACACGCACACGCACACGCACACGCACACGCACACGCACACGCACACGCACACGCACACGCACACGCACACGCACACGCACACGCACACGCACACGCACACGCACACGTACACGCACACGCACACACGCACGCGCACATACGCGTTATCTGTCATGTATATTATACTACGTTTATGTGAGAGTTACTTCTGTAGTAACTTATTTGTACTATAATTCCTCCACGTAAACGGGGCTCCTGTAGTAACTTATGATAATTCATTCCGCGTAAACGAGTTATCGTAAGTTACTGCAGAAGTAACGCTCACGTAAACATAGTAACGGTCATGACTGTCACTACATATCTCTGACCCGCTGATATTTCGCCTCTTGTGACACCCACATCCTAATTTCGTGGCACTTCGATCCTTGCGTGACGCGACCAAAATTCGGAATTAAACGATAGTAGTATTTAACAATGAGAGACCACGGTGTTACGCGCGGACGCGATAATGTATTTCTAGATTATAACTGACTGACAGCGTGTTGTGTGTCCGCGCGAACGCACTGAGCGATAAGCGCACACGTACGCGTATATGCTGTCTCTTTCCAGTGTAGCAACATTGTCATGGAAGTGACCCGGCGGGGGGGACGCTCAAGATGTTCTCAAACGCCATCTATCGAGGCAAAAGCAACCGTACGGGGACGACGACGACAACGACGACGTTTCTTAATTGTAAAATTTGACATTTCGGACTTTGCATCGTAATATCTCCGCTTGTAGGGCACGTAGCGGAAAAATAAAAACACTTTTATTACTTAATTCAAACCCAAGCTATCAATCAAGCCTACTTAGAACTTGATCCGTTCATTCGTTATTGAGATCTCAAAATCTAGGTTACTCGCAACTCGTGCGTTCGCGTAAAAGAGTCACAGTGCGGTCTCGCTTCGCGTGTACTTGGCAAGAACGCTGCGCAATGAGAAATCATCTTAGCACAATAATTTTTTATACCACACTGTTCGGGAGGCGATCTCGACGAGATCGTCCCGAGATGAATCGCCGGGATTCGCTCAGAGATGAGCGCGAGGACGTTCGGTAGCACGAGCGTGGAGCCTCGTTGAAGGATTCGGAGCGGGAAGAAACTGAGACACAGTTGTCGATTTAATTCACAACGTTTATTTCTGCACACAGAGCAGGCGACGCCCGGAGCAATTCGCGTAGAGCGGAATCGGAGATCTTGCTCGCGGTCGACGGAGATCTTGATCGCGGCCAACGGAGATCTTGATCGCGGCCAACGGAGATCTTGATCGCGGCCGACGGAAATCTTGCTCGCGAAACCGAGGACGAGAGCGAAAATGATACGGGCGTCGTCTTACTAACGCAGATGTGATGCACACACACAACACTTAGGTTTACACAGAGCAGGTTTACCGCGCGCGAACAATAATTAATAGCGCGTGAACGACGAGAGATTTTTTGAAGGATCGTCAGCTACAGTGCGGACGAGTTGACGAGCTGAGATATTCTGCCCGCTTCGCGCTCGATTTCGGCGGTCGCGCCGCGCGAAAACGGGGATAAGCAGTCATTCCCGGGGCGGGCGGTCTTGTTGTTTTCTTTTATTTTGAAAGTACTTACGCGTTGAACACGCGCTCCTGTCGCTAGGCACGGTGCCTCGACGAATAGGCGTGCAAAACGTTCGTCGAGGCACGTGATGAAGGGTCGCGACGTTCAAAACGGAGCTGCGGACTCCGAGCGTTGAATCTCGCGAACCCTCCCGAATGTTCGGTTTGACTCTCCAACACACACAAATATGGGTTATATATAAACATACATGGTGTGTCCGGAAAGTAATGAGAATTATAATTATTCTATTCTCTACAGGAGGGCTGCGTAAAGAAAGTGGAGGTCGAGGTAGTTAAAGAGGGATCTCAAGTATACGGTTGGATCCTCCTCAGTCCGAGCCTTTCAAACGGTCGGTACGTTACAGAAGTGTACCCTTGTTTTTTACTCTCGTCGCAGACGAAAATGCAGAGAAGCGTCGAGCAGCGTTTTGCAATTAAATTTTGCGTGACACTTAGAAAAACAGCTTCTCAGAAACGTTAGAAATGTTGAAGACAGCGTATGGAAAAGCTACTTTGTCGTATGGAAGCCGTTGAGAATAAACAGCGCTTGGGCGACCTACAACGTTCAAAAACCGATGAAAATATGGCCGTTATCAAGGCTGTTCTGGATCAGGATCAACGTTTAAATGTCAGACAAATCGCAAATAAAGAATACCAAAAACGCTGCTTGACGGTCCTCCCTTTCGTCTTCGACAAGAGTGAAAAACAAGAGTGCACTTCTGTAACGTACCGACCGTTCGAAAGATTTAGGGTCAACTGAGGAGAGTCCAACTGTATACCTGAGATTCCCCCTCAACTACCTCGACCCTTACTTTCCTTACGCAGCCCTCCTGGGGAGCGTAAAAAAATAATTCTTATTACTTTCCGGACACATCACGTATATGACCAGATTTGCGCAGACATGAGAAGTATCATATCTGAGCATATCTGACCAGATATAATTTTATCTGCTGAGATATAATTTGATCTGGTCAGATCTAATCTTTTTTTTCCGAGGGGTTAGATTAGGGGTTATCTTTAGCGCATCCAAAAATATACTTACATTATATGTCAAGATCATCGAAATCGCCACTAATATGCAATTTACCAATTTTTTTTAATTTAGAGACTAATAATTTAATTTACGTGTAGAAGATTATAAATTTAATTAATTTTTTTACTTTTCTTCTACGAAAGAATAACAAAGCCTATAGGCATACCTCCAAAAATAGGTTTAGCGATCTCAAAAGTGTAACGCGCCTTAAAGCCACTGTAGACAAGCTCCGAATCGGAATGTAAGATTACTTTTATGCCAAGAGCACCGAGATTAGATTCTACCGGGCCCGGCGCGGTCACACCACAATACCTTCCTATCAATTTCTCCGTCTCATCTCGGTACATATTGTAAATCTCCAGCCAATCATCTTGGCAGAGTTCGTATCTGATAAATACCAAACAATATCGATTTCGATCAATATGTAACACTACAAGACATAATTATGATTCACTCACCCGTAATGTCCCACTGTCACATTATCGTTTCTCGTGCGAACCTTAAAGTGATCAAAGATCAGAGCAACCTGCTCATTTGGCGTCGCCAGGAAAAAATACGTGCAATTTGTGTCGCTCGGATAATTGCTAGGATATCGCGGTGAATTGAATTCGCCGCGTTTACGAGAAGAACTACGATAAGTAAAGGTGCAACTTCCATCGGGCGCCGCGGTGCCTGGTATCTTGTATTCCGTTTCAAAAATGTACCTATCAAACATACAGCAATGAATATTATATTATATCAGTTACAAATATCATATTGGTGATATAAAAGCAAACATTATATTCAATTAATAAAAATCATGTTTATGACTTTTCAATATTTTTGATTAAATATCTGTTTATATCACTCGTACCAAAAGTTCCGAAACGGCCAATTATCTCAGAAGTATTGGTTTATTGAAAAAATCAGATAAAAGTTGGAGGGTTTAAAGGAGGCCAATTACTGTGCTCCTCCTGGACCCAACACGAGTCTCGGATCTAAAATCTAATAAGATTTGTCTATTGGGCCCCCTTTAAACCCACCAACTTTATCTGAAACATTTTTCCAATAAACTAATACTTTTTGAGATAATTGGCCGTTCCAGAACTTTTGGTACGCACAATATAATATGAGTCATTAAAAATTACTTCCCTTAAGTGATGGATTTTACGACAGTAAAGAGCACACGATTCAAATAGACAGAACTTTAATACAGTGCATATAGATACAAGAAAATGTATATAATAGATCGGTTAATATATATAAGAGATCGAACTTCTCGGAAAGACTGCTTGCGCACTTCTGACCTACTCGTTATTTCTATATGTATACCTGTACATATGTGTTTGTTTTCTACCCCCTCTTTTCACGCTCTATCCTTGTGACTAAACGAAGGGAATATTTAACGCCTGCTTTCGAATTGAGATTACTTTATCTAACATTAAGTAATAAATCTTAAGTATAATCTTAAGGCTCCTGGGTAGTCACCGCAGCCATTGAATTCTTGCTATTGAGGCGAAAAATAACACCCTATTTTGTCGTGCGTTTTATTCCGAAATAAAAAGACATTTTAATAAAAAATCACTATAGATCGTTTCAGAACACTTCTAAAATTGACCGGAGACTATCCTTTCCCTCGACAATAAACAAACAGCCATAAAACAAAGCCTAAACATACGGAAAATCAAGCGGTTTGACGACTATCGAAAGGAGTGAAGAGTGTTCTTTCTGCATATGTATTTCTTGCAAATCTTACGTCTCGGTCAATTTTATGAGTGTCACGAATACGTTAAACGTTATAGCACAAGTACAGAACGAATAATAAAGAAATTAAACGCAGGACAAAATAAGGTTGTCAACATGTCACTTTCTTCTGCTTTCCACGCCTGATAGTTTACTGGTTTTCAACGTGAGGCGCTACATGATTTCTGACCATCCCTGACACTTTACCTGACATGTCGGTAACATGTTAGCCGATATTGTAGATATTCTGCACATTATAATTATTACTCATCGTTTATACCGTTCCTAAAAAACTCGACCGCATTATTAAAAGAGGAAAAGATAGGTTGGAAAATGTTAAACGTATGGAGCTTGTACCTATATGAGATCGATTGCCTTAATTGTGACGCTTGTTACATCGGACAGACTAAGAGAAATTTGGAGACTAGAATCAAGGAACATCGTGCTGATATTAAAAAGCATCCCAGCAACCATTCCGTCGTTAGCAAACACAAGACTTCTTGCAATCACGATTTTAATTGGTCTAGTCCCAAAGTTTTACACAGTGAGAAACATTTCAAAAAGAGAGAGATCGCCGAAATGGTGTTTATAAAAAAAGATAACACTATCAATTTACAGAAGGACACTGACAACCTTCCGGTGATCTATGACAAAATTAATTTAATGTAAGCGCTTTCGGTTACCTCTGCCTTTGTTTTGCACTCAGTCGTCCGTTGTCATCTGAGGTGATCGCACCACCGAACATCACACAAATATGACTCGTCAATCGTTTATTACCATCGACACACAAAACACGTAAGCGGTGCTCTCTTTGCTCCTTCATTTTAATTCTTTTTATTATACCTTTTTATTATACTTATACTCTGTTTGTCGTTTAGTTCGTAGACTCATTGCTGCCACACTGTGTACAATGAAGTGTTTTGTAAGCATTTTAATGTGATATACGCACTTGATAAGGACTGGAATCTCCGTTGAAACGCGTTGTGCTTTTTAAATAAAAACTGCCAGTTTAGTTGAAGTAAAAGATTTTGTATGATTTATTAATCACTGGCGAAGGAAAAGTATCTTATCTGTTATAATTATTACTATAATGCAATATGCAACGTACAATTAAAATTGTATGTAAAATTAGTCGGGATTGATTCAATATACAACAAGTTTAATTAATTAATCTTATTATATAAATATTTCATTACTTTGATATGTTTTGCTGAAGATATTATATTCCGTAATAATATTGATCCTGTACGAAGTATTTGATACGAAGTATTTGACATCCTGTATTTGACATAACTGTGGCAATCCGATCATAATGAAAGCTTATGATTAAACTGGTGCTGATCAGTGGTGCGATTTCGAGCTCGAGCACCAGCGTTTTCCTCCCTCGACTTTCGCACATACGTTTTGTTTATCCATGTGACGACGCGCTGAGCGAGCGAGCGAGCGAGAGAGAGAATATCATTCCCTCCTTCTCGCTCTAACTCACAATCAGCTGATACGATCGAGGCTGCTAGCCCAGCTCGCGTACTAAAATTCTTTCTCGGCGTGCATTTGAAGGAGAATGTACGCATTTGGAAGCGCAGATAATGACACTTTAACAGTGGGTAGGGAGACATCCCTTGAGTATATACTTGAAATATTAACTGACACTAGATAGCCATTCTAAAATTATTAACAAAATAAGATTTCAGCTTGAAATTTATTAATTTTTTTATATAACAATCGAACACAAGACATAATAAAGGAACGCATGTTTAAAGTGTTTTGGACACAATACGATTTAGAAGAGAGTAAGAAAGAGAATCAAAATGACCCGCCATTATTTTTTATTAATTGTGACAATTGAAACAAGCATTTATTTGTTATGAAAATGTAAGGTAGATCAATACTATTCTCGACTAATCACTCTATGTTAATAAATATATCTATTTGTGCAAAGAAAAATTAATTACTAATTACTATCCTCTTAACCCCTCATCAAACTTTAAACGTTATGTAAAAAAATCATTAAACTTCGACTACTTACACATTTAATTATTTTTTTCATTTGTTCTTGAAATAATTAAATAATTATTATACAATATTATTATTATACAATATTATACAATATTATTAATTCGTCCTACCGCGCTGCTACACGCTAGTTCAAAATTGAGTATTACCACACGGGTTGGCGGCAGCGTGTGTAGTGCACTCTATCGAGAGACTGGGTCTGAAGGTGGCCCCACAAAAAACACAGGCGACTTTGTTTTTCAATAGCCGTGAGTGGGGCCCACCGCCGGTAGGGCTCAGTCTCCGAGTAGGAGTGAAAATCTCGACCACTCCTCACCTCAAATATCTGGGGATGTGGTTGGATGGCGGTAGCAGCTTCGGCAAGCACGTCGCCCGCGTGGCCCCGAGAGCCAAGCAATTTGCCAATAACCTGTCGAGACTATTGCCAAATATTGGCGGGGCCGGCGGACGCGCGAAGCGCTTCTACGTGGCGACGGTCCATTTGGTGCTGCGTACGATGCTGCGATATGGTGGGAAAAGGTGGGCAAGAGTGCCCGCCTAAGAGGCCAGATGCCGGCCGCACAGCGAGTGATGGCAATTAGAGCCGCCAGGAGCTATCGGACTGTCTCCCACGTGGGGGCGACCACCCTCGCGGGAGTCCCCTTGTGCATTTGCTGGCCCAGTCGTACGCCGAGGTGTACGAGGCGGTTAGCGTGGTTAGGGCCAGATTGGGGAAAGTACCACCAAGGGCCAGAAAGGAGCTGAAGCTTCAAGCAAGAGCGACTCTCCTCCGCTCCTGGAAGGAATATTTAGCGGACCCATAGCTGATCTGGGGGAGAAGGGTTCACGACGCAATCCAACCAGTGATTGAGGAGTGGGTGGAAGGTAATAAGAGGAGGGGCATTGCCTTTCACGCGGCACAGGTAATAACGAACCATGGATGTTTTGGCGACTATTTGTGCCGCATCGGGAAAGAGCGCACTACACGCTGCTATTATTACCCAGAGGAAGCGGACACGGCGCAGCCATGCTGGAGGATTGTCCAACGTGGGCAGACGAGCGCCGTGTCCTCCAGGGAGGAATCGGTGAGGATCTCTCCCTCCCGGCCGTCATCGCTGTCCGGCCGGGAAAGGAATGGAGAGAAAACTGGACGAGGTTCGTTTCCTTCTGCGGCAAGATTATGCTGCAAAAGGAGGCGGACAAAAGGATGACGAGGGGAAGGCTCTCCTCCCCTCAAACGGATAGCGAGGAAGAAGACGGAGTGCCGCCGGGACCACCGCCGCGGCCAGATGGGCCAGATGGGGGGTATCCCCAAGTGGTACACCGATCGCGGCTCCCTGAAGGGAACGAAGGATAGAACAACTGTGCGTGGGGTGGGAGAATGTCGTTCTCCGACGGGGGCGCCTCCCTACCGCCAACATCCGCGTAGGCACCTCCCCCAGGTTGGGGGAGGGTGTGTCAGAGAAGGGAGAAGATGAGCTTAGCCCAGAAGAAGCAGGATTAATGGGGTGGGGTAGCACGGAGGCGGACCGTCCCTCCCTCTCTGCTCGATCCCGGGTCCTCTGCTTTGCGCGCGGGAGGAGTATGGTTGTGCCCTGTTCTCTCGCGGGCGGCGGGGGCCCGGGGGCGGGCCTTGAGGAGGGGGTCTGCGTCCCTGCTGCCGTCTGTTGCCGAGAGTGTCGGCGGAGGCAGCGGGTCGGAGGTGGCTCGGGCGGATTCCCCGCGGGGTTTCCGCCACGTGCGTCTCCTTCGGCCCGCGACGGCGAGGTCCCGGAAGGACTTAGGCCTCACCTCGGGGTCGCGGACCCCACCTACCGTTGAAAGGGCGCGAGGAGGGAAGGAGCCGTCCTAGCGGACAACCGTGTCAATATTTTTTTCCCTCACTCGCCCGCTGCGAAAGCAATCTCGAAGGGGGGGTGGCGGATGAGGGTAATACTCATCCGTCACAAATTAGGAATTGCGCGAGCCCGAAAGGGGCTAAGTGCGGGGAGGTCTATGGATGTGATCAGTGCGTTTTTCGGGGCCTCCCCAGCGCTGCACAGTGAGGGTCACTCGTGGGTGGTTTGGTTTAGCCGGTAGGCTATGCGCGCACTATCTTTGTATGTGCGTGCATAGAATCTGGCACTCCCCCCGCCCTTCCCCGGGAGCGGGAGGTCTTCCCCTCGGCAGGGGGGCTACTGGCTCAAACCTCGGAGGGGCGGTGGCGTTCCCCGATTGAGGTCCATGACCAGTTGCCCAGGACTTAACGCCTGGGCGCTCCCCGATTGGGCTTCATGACTGGTTGCCGCCGCGACTCCGTGGGGACTCCAGTAGTAAAAAATTCTACCCACGTAAAAAAAATTACTACACGGGTATATAAGTTCTAGTGGTCGGAATTATTTGCACATTCGAGGCGATTTTTGAGAGCTACATCTACTTCTCTCCCCTAGCCGCTCCGCTCGGCAGGCGAGCCCTACAAGTGACGAGCGTGCCGCTCAAGCACAGGGTAACTGTTACATGTCCGCAGGAGCTTGCAAGGGGCGCTCTTTATAATTATTATTTTCTTATTGAATTTTTTATTGTCGTGTAATTAGAAATCCTCCCCACCAGGACAGATGCCCGACGTAAACGGGCCTGGCACGAAGGAGTCCTGGATGGTATCAGTGCGTTTCCCGGGGTCCCCTTATCGCGTGCCGCGAGGACACTCGTGAGGTTTATAGCCGGTAGGCCATGCATGCAGTATCGTGGGCGATGTGCATGCATGGAATCCGACACTTCCCCTGCTTTCTCTCCGGGGGCAGGGGGGGTCTTCCCCTTCGAGGCTACTGGGCAAACCGGGTTAGTCCCGGGATCCCAGTAGTAAAAGATTTTTTCACGTTAAATAAAAAGGTATTATAAAGTAACATTACTTCTGAGAGAAGTAATTTGCTGATATATGTGTATAAACCCAGGTGAAGGGCATGTACCCACTTGCAAATTTTTGATTGTAGCTCCGTCAGTATAGCTAATCGATGATTCTTAAATAGAAGGCCATTTTCAAAATATAACTGATTCTTACATCTGTAAAACGTTTCTGAAAAATCATCGAGCTTGTGGTAAAATGGCCAACCTTCAACAACATATTTCACCATCCTTGAATATCGTTCATCACCTTTTAAAGTAATTTTGTAAAGATTATAGTTCTCTTCAGAAAGACACACTCGACGAGTGACGGAGTGAATAATTCCAGACAACCCCAGTATGTCTGGTCCGCAGTATCAGCAGCAACACGTGACAAACAATCCGCAACATCCATATCTTTACCAGGAGTGTACACTATCGTTAGTCCAGGATATTTGAGCAAGTGTAAAAACATGCGCTGCAATCTAGCAGTCACATCATCGATGTCTCGCTTTATAAGTGATTCGAGCGGCTTGTGATCTGACTGAACTGTAAATTCCCGGCCATAACAAAAGTGGTGAAACCGCTCACACGCGAAGACTATAGCCAGAGTATCCTTCTCAATTTGAGCCTATTTCTGCTCACTTTCAGTGAAACTGCGTGAAGCATACGCAACTGGTTGGCCTTTTTGTAGGAGAACGCTTCCCAACCCGTCTTTCGAACTATCAATTTGTATGACAACCGGCTCTTTTGGATCATATATTCGGTGTACAGGCTTAGTTGTAATGGACCGTTGAAGATCAGCTAGCTCTTTTTTATGTTCAGCTGTCCACGACCATTGACTATTATTTTTAGTTAGTTCCCGCAACTTGGCTGATTGCTGCGATAAGTTTGGAACAAAGTAGGACAAGTACTTGAATAATCCAAGCAGCCGCGTAACTTCAGCTTTGTTTGATGGTCGGAGCATCTTGAGGATGGTATGTATTTAACATCAGGAGATCTGTAACCATTGGCTATGTGGTAGCCCATGAATTTAACGTTTGACCGACGATATTGAGTTTTGCTTGAATTAAATTTAATTTTATTTGCTCTAGCCCGTTGTAGCACAATGGTAAGCATGCGATTGTGCTTCACTAAGTTAGATCCCTCAACGGCTACATCGTCAAAATATATTTTAACACCTGGTATATCCCCGAATATCTGAACCATTTTCTTTTAAAACATTTCTGGTGCGCTGTTGAGTCCGGACGAAACGCGATTCTAACAAAAGCGTCCAAAAGGCGTCATAAATGTAGTCAGATCGGAGCTCTCACTATAAAACTCCATTTGCCAAAATTCATTACTAAGATCAAGTACAGTAAAGACATGTTTACCTGATAATCGGCTTACAATGTCTTCGGTTGTTGGTATTAGAAAGTGTTCTCGCTTGATATACTTGTTAAGTGGTTTAGGATCAAGACAGATCCGTAAAGAACCATTAGGTTTTTGAGCAGGTGCCTGGAAATCTGTCTAGACCCTCAAAGACGTCCTTATATTCCTCTACAAATGATTCGACATCAGATGGAAAGTTGTATAATGTATTAACAGCGCTAAGTCGTTGAATTAAATTAAACGAGACACAAGACTCTAGGCCCAGTAGTTGTCGCACTTATCATCGACAACTAGAAACGACACAACATGATTTGATTTACAGTCAGGTTCAACACATGCGATTGAGGCCTCGTCATGAACTTTTATTGCATTTGAATTATAATCTGTGAAACTCTCAGATGAGTTAATCGAAATGTTTAACTTTTTAATAAGACCAATTAGAATACAATCGACATTCGATCCGGTATCCAGCTTAAATTGAACGATTTGGTCCTGTATAAGTAACACTTTCATCCATTTGTTTCTACCTCCACCAGCACCAGAGTTAGAATTTACTCTATAATTACAATGTTTAGTCTTAATTAAGGTAATTACACTAGGTACATCGTCTTCCTGATCTATTAAAGTTAACTTAACATTACCTAGCTCGGCCCAATTGACGCTTTTAACGGAGTTTTCTGATGATTTGTGATCTGATGACTTCGCCGACTTGACGACAGCAGGCTGCTCAGAGCGGGCTTCCTTCTTTTCACCCCTGCAAAACTTTGAAAATGTGTCCTACTTTTCCACACTTATGTGGACGATGTTTTCCATTGTACGGTTAACCACAGTTCCACCAATTATTAGTGCGTTTGATTGCAGCGACGTCTGATGAGTTTTCCTTGGGTTGTTTAATTAACGGTAGATTTGACCTCTACTGAATTTCCTTGGTTGCAATCCAGCAGTTGTTTGTTGGCAGTGGCAGCCTCGAAAACTTTGCAGGTTTCTATGACTCTCGGTAAAGGCTCATCCTTACTATCTAATAATTTCAATTGTAACTTTTTGTCTTGCACGCCAATAATGATACGATTGCGTAGCATACACTAACAGAAAAGAATCGTTGTGTCTACTGATAAGTTCAGTAGTTCCAACTGAAGTAGTACAGTAACGCATGTTCAATAACGTCAGCAGCATTACGTTAGTAAATATGACAGAACGTCACATTGACAAAACTAGTGAACCGTTGCTCCTATCGGGCAACACTGTAACTATAACTGAAAAGTTCAGTAGATATTACTGAAGTAGGTCGTAGTAAGAAATAAACAAGAGTTTTGTTAATTTTACGATTCACTTTTAAGTTGGTACAGAAGGCATCAATAATGCTTTTCCAGCTGAAATTGCTACGCGCAACGCATCTAGTCATTCGTGCATCATGACTGTTGGTTCTTAGAGAACCGGCAACATCTCGGAGAGCTGTCAGTGGGAGCTTTCCAGCAAGCGACACAAGTCGACACAGGTATCGTTTTGTCTTTGTTACTCATTGCCAAAAAAGAAAGATAGAACGACGTTTGTGTCGGCTTGTGTCACTTGCTGGAAAGCTCCTAGTGTTAACTCAATGCGGAAGAAAGGTTATCAAGTATGATTACCACGTGGTTCATAACCTTCCATCGTATAGAAATATAAGGAGAGGTAAACATATATATAAAATATGTTTGCAATAAATACATTTTATATATTTTAAATAAATATATTTGCAGATTAGCGGAAGTCGGCAAACTAGAAACGCTAAAGAGAAAATACAAAGGATAAGTATTCATAGTTATTTATAATTATACAGATAAATATATCATCATGCAGATAACAGTGCATTTAATTACAGAAAGGATAACAACAATGATATATAACAGTGTTGGCGAGAAAAAAATAACGAAGGCAGGACGGTGTGCGTCCACGTTTTAACAAGTTTTGATTGATCAACATTATTGTCCTTACATAGTAAAGCATCGTCCAGAAAACTTATCTTGCTACAGTGATTAACACGCAAAGTAATATTTATATGCTGCTTTTAGTATGCACAAACAGAGGCAGTTACTACTTTCCTGGGCAGTCATGAAAGCAGTCGCGGCTTATACGCTATTCCAGGATTAGATTATGTCGCTCATAAAGACTTATACGTATTGCTGTATAGACGATTGAGAAAGCGGTACTGCAACACGAGCTGTTCGATAAGTTTTTGATCTATCATCCGGACAAGTATACTGGGTAAGTCAGTAACAAAGACAAATGTTTTATTTTATTTAGAAAAAAAAAAACTAATGAAAATACGATACGTAGTTCATACAAATTATTGTCTCTCGAGACATTGTGGAGACAGGCTGCGTGACTCATTAGAACCATGTATCGTATTTTCATAATTATTTTTAAATACGCAAAGAATTTAAATCGCCCGACCAAAGTCTTGTATCCTTCCTGGTCTTCCAACCTGGGAGTATCATTTCGAAGATGCTTGGTTCGCGTCAGAGAAGACATTCGTCGGACTTGACCATCGTTTTTTGAGTATAAGGGTGTCTTCCGCAGAGTGTATCGGTTCGGTCTCTTATGTATTTTGTGTTTGGCACTTAGAAGTTGCTCTGTGCCAAAGGAGAAGTGGGACAAATCGTTTTCAGCATAGTCAGAATATTTAAAGTAGTCCGGGGGTAGGTTTTTTGAGTATAAGGGTGTCTTCCGCAGGGAGTATCGGTTCGGTCTCTTATGTATTTTGTGTTTGGCACTTAAAAGTTGCTCTGTGCCAAAGGAAAAGTGGGACAAATTATTTTTAAAAAATCGCTCCAGGAACGTTCCAAACTTCAACTAGCTTGCTACATCGCGGTAGAGATGAAGAACAGGTTGGTGACTTTGGAAGCAATGCTTGCCGGCCTGGGTGGATCCTGCACAGAGAGGCACAATGCTTCAGTGCTGGTAGAGCTGGGGAGCTGGGGCAGCCGTTGGCGGCTACACGCGACGTCTCCACTCAGGTGCGGACGTACGCGCGAGAAAGAGGGAGGGTGCTCTCTGCCTCTGTGGAGAAAGACTCCCCCATGGAGGTGGAGGTAGCGCCGTTGGTGGTGTTAACGTGCAAAATTGCCGTGCAGGCCGGGCCTCGCACGGCGAATAAAGAGACGGGTGTCCCTGCTTTCGGGTCGAGCGCTTGGTGATCTGACGGAGAGGGAGTTAGCTCCCGAGTAAGGGTCCTCAAGCGCAAAATGGAGGGCTTCATGAGGGAAATGCGCTTCCTCATGAAGCAGAAGGAGGGCGCTCTCCCCGTCAGGAGGGTCGACGAGGAAAGCACAACTTGGAGTGGAGGGGCTCTCGGAGGCCCGCCTCTCCCTCCAACGGTTGGGGAGATCGGAAGCTTGTTATCGCTGCGGTGCGAGATCCCATCGGGCCAGCCTTTGCGACGCGGGGGCCAAGATGTCCACTTTGCGTGGACTTGGGGCTCCCGGCAGAGCACCGGTTGGGGGGGGTGTACCCACCGTACAGTTTTATGAGACGGGGGCCGCCGGCTAAATCGTTCCTCCTCCTTTATTAATCGAGGTGGATATGGGCGAGGAGGGACGCCCGGCCACCTGATGTTAGGCGTTGCGGGCCGGGGGAGGGGGGCTTGGTTAGGGTTTCCTACAAGGGCCCTGCCACTTGCGTCCCTCCTGGTCCGCGGAGGGCAGGGGTCGGGGCCACGGACAAGAAACGTTTTCAAGGCTCTGACCCCACCTGCCCTCTACAGGAGGGCGTGAAGGGCCCACCATTTTTTGGTGATGGTTACCCCTTTCTTCTCTCGCCGGGGGGGGGGGGGCTTGTAGTCGGGAATTGCCACACGCCCGCTGCAAACGTTAGCACTCCCCGGAGAGAGGAGTGGTGGGTAGGGGTGATGTTACACAAGTTAACTTAGCCCGGTCAGGGCAAGGGGAAGGGGAGGTTCACCTTCTATGTCCTGGGAGGATTGCGCCTTCAGGGAAAGGCGTGGGGGGACTCACGGATGATATCAGTGCATTTCCCGGAGTCCCGCCTACATAGCGCCGTGAAAGACATCCGCAGGAGTTTTAGCCGGTAGGTCATGCATGCAGTATCGGAGCGATGTGCATCCGGCACTCCCTCTGCTTCTTCCCGGAGGCTGAAAGGTCTTCCCCTTCGGGGAGGGCTACTGGGTAAACTGGGAAAACCGGGATCCTAGTAGTAGAAAATTTCTCCTGCGTTAAAAAAAAAGACTCCCGGCAAAGAAAAATTACGACATCCGTGGGTCTTCAAAATAAAATCCAATCTGAGCTCAGAAAACTTCCAATAGTTAAAAAAAACACGTTCTGTTAAATATTAATCAATATATAACAATTTAATTGTTGTTGCATTGTTTTTAATATTTGTCAGTTAATATACCGTTACAAGATTTTTGAACACTAAAGATGTGTGAAAGATGTGTTATATACAAGTATAAGCAAGAAGGAAGCATTAGAAGATCACCACTGGCCCATTCGATCATCAAGCAATGTTTTCTGAATGTTAAAACAACGTCTACAAAACATGCAATTCAGCGGACATTAGACGTTTGTGCAATGCCCTTTCAACATTCAATCTACGTTGAATCTACATTTTGCAACGTTAATACAATATTGTAATAGATGAAGGACCGTAAGGCCGGTATAGATAGGAAATCAGGAAGAAACGTAATAGTGGAGCAGTCGTGGGGTAGTAACCTAAGTGTTAGGCGTGTGAACGAGTTTGAGTCCCGGTTGGCTCCGTTAATTTTTCCCGTCGCTTACAATATTGTAAATGTTGAAATTCAATGTTTGTAAGATGTTGATTCAATGTTAGTGTGCTGTATGGATACTATTACTATTACACTATTAACTTGTTATGTGGGGTCGCGTTTAGTTTTGCACACGTATCGATAGCGAGAAGCTATGCGTGCGAACACCGATAAATTGATAGATCGATGCGACGGGATTCAGCGTTACCGCCCGAAAGTGTTGACGATCACTTAAAAGACTTACTGAGATACACGCAACAAGTCGGAACCAGTCTCGATCGTTAAGAATATTTTATATACTATTCATAAATAAAGGCATAGTGTTATTCCTGAACAAGAGACTATTGTTACTTTGTTGTGTCTACGTACAATCACAACATAACTTCTTGATACACACAACTGTCAAAATATACGATGACAGCTTATGAAATAAGCGCAGCAAGAGAACCAATCGGGATCGCGGAAAAGCGACAACAATAAACTTCGATAGGTTCGAATATCGACTTTACATGCTTTTTTTTAGATATGGATAGAATTTTTTTTTCCCCAAGAAAATATTTTACTGTGCATAAGATTACATTCTTAATATAGCAAAGGAATACATGTCTCTTATATTAATCTGTAATACAATAAATTCGAAGTTCATCAACACATTGAAGAAGGATACATACATACGTTTCCTTGCTGAAAAATTCTTACTTAATTTTTTTGCAAATAGCTAATTTTAATGTTGGGTCAAACTTTTGATTGTTTGGAATATTACAGTTTAATACATAATATTACATCATTAATATTACAGTTTAGTATTAATTAAAGAGTAAAATATTTTAATTGCGCATAAAATGGGCACAATATAAACAGTTAGATTAATTCGTACTCTGATTATGTTTCTTTTAGGTTCTAAAAGAGGTTGTGATCTTAGAATTAAGTAAGATTATCTAAAAATAAACGCTCTACAAAATATTTCATGTTTTATATATTAGAATATATCACAGAACAAGATGTAAAATATCTTGCAAACAATATAATTTTCAATCTATTTGTATTTTTACATGCAAAATAATACAAAAAAACAATTTACATTAATTATAAATTAAAAAAAAATTAAAGAAATATGACCTTGAGATTTAAAAAACGCCTATATCTAAAACAAATCTGTGTTAATCACAGAATATTATCTTTAAAATCAAACTTTTATGTGAAATTTTTGTTTTTCTTTAAAATTCATAGTTTAAGATAAAGTTTTTCTTACTGTTTTATTTTTTTATATTTATATTATATTCTATATTCTGTATATATTTTCTATATTTTTCTATAATTTTATTGTATAACACAGACCTACAAAAAAAAGTTGTCTGCGCCATGAACTAGACCATGGTATTTTCATGTATTTTCGCCTGCTGAAACCGAATATGACCTCAGTTTTGCCCCTACATGTCAGGATTTCTTTCTACGGCCAAAAACACCTTGAAAATTCATTAAACCTTGAAGCAAACTTTATATTTCTATAACCCCGTTATTCTTGAACAGCAAACCCCATAACTCATAACCCATAACCCCGTAATCCCATAACCGGGTTGCGTGATGGCCGCCGTAGCGTACACACGTGTTTTAACCTAGCTAGCGATCGCGGAAGTTTCGAGTGATTTCTACGAACATTTTAAGGGTCAGGAAAGTAGTTAGGGCGTTTTCGAGAGGTTTTTAAAGAAATTAGTAAAGGAATAACGAACGAGAAAAAGGTTGTCTTCCCCCCCCCCCCCCCGGAAGGAGGGAAAATGTCAAAAGGCGCGTTAAAAAAGATAGTGAAGACAAAGAAGACGCAGGAGAAAAATCGGGCTGTGAAATCAGCCATCGACAAGAAGATAGAAAAATTAATGGCTGGAAAGAAAAGATCAGCGGAAAGGGACGAGATGGACAAGAAAGACGAAGAATACACAGAGGGATTTTCACAGAAGAAAGGAGAGTGGAAGATTAAAGAAAGAAAGAAGATGATGAAAGAAAAACGCGCCAAAGTTGCACAAGAAATGGCGGCCATGATGGTAGGCAACAAGGAAGACAACCAATCAGAAGACAATAACATCTCTATGGAAGATCCAACGCACGAATCAAATGAAGTCACCATGGAAGATTCGAGATACGATACAGCAAATGAAATGGAAGTAGATAGTGAGAGCACGCAACGCGCGAACTCGATAGATACGAGAAAGGATAAGGCGGAAGCAAGTAAAAACGCGAACATGGCAGCAGGCAACCAAAGCAACCAAGGTGCGATAAAGAAAGTGAGGGAGGAATTTAAGAACCGTAAAGATGCTAGAAAGAATAAGTGAATTAGATGCGAGGGAGATTTTGGGACAGAAACAAGTTAGATTTACAGAAAGGCCTGATGCAACTTATAAATTCATACTCAAACTAAAGAAAGACAGAGTACAAACTAAAAGAAGTAAGAATTTCTTTAAAATATGGTAAAAAATCATGCGAGATAAAAAATACCCGAATGAAATAGTAATGTTGTCACACATGGCAGCATTATGTAAATTTAAAAACTGTAATGACGCTAATGTTTGTTTAGAAGCAATCAATCAATTTTCGGATACAATTGGAATGACAGCGGAAATCGATCAGAGAGGTTCGAGATTTGTGGGAGTCATCACAGACTGGGGAGAAACTATTCCAGAACTGTGGGAGGTAATTGATGACTGGGACGACATTGAGAAGATTGGACGCATGTACAGGAAAAAATGAGATAAGGAGGAAAAAAGAATAGTAGAAGAAGATACCGGAAATTTGATAGTTACTTTTAATGGAGATACTGTGCGACATAAATTAGATCTATTTGGAAGAAGAACCGAGATTAAGGTCAGACCGTTCATTGCGTCAGTGAAACAGTGTTTTAAATGTTTCAGATTTGGACATATTAAATCGGTCTGCAAGAGTGAGTGGAAAGATGTATTGTTTGCGGTGAATTATCACACGGACAATGCAATAAGCAGAAACTGCGGAGGGAGCCATAGATCTACATACAGAGCATGTAAAGTGTATGAAATGAACAGAAGCATTAATGTAACTCGAAAGGAAGCTGAACGGATACTAGCAGGCAAGGAAAAAGAGGAGGATCAAATATACGACAGATACGAAAAACCGGTGGAATGGCCAAAACTGCGATCTCCGAGAAGAGTAATGGAGGGTAAAGACACCATGGCACCGGAAGTCAGAAAGATAATTACGAGGACGTAATACGAAGACATACGAAGACAACAGAGAGGACAAACAACAAAGAAGAATAACTACATATAGAGATAGAGTTACGGTTAACAACAACAAGGAAGATAATAAAAACAATATACATTATAAACAATTTGATAACAGAAAAGGAAAAATAACGAAGAACAAGAGAGGCATTATATTTAAACAAGGACGGGATAATGAAACAACAGACGAAGAAATTGAAATTGATACATCAGAGGAAGACAGACAGGAAATAAGAGAAGAAACAACATAAAAGGTCCCAGAGGGTCTTAATGTGGAACAAGAAATTATTACGAAACTAGCGGCAAAACTCCTGTATTATGCAAAACAAGATTGGGAATTTAGAAGAATTATACAAGAAGTGACGTCGAGTCCAGAACAAAAGGAGCTGGAAATTACCAGCCAGGAAGAGAGAGAAAGAATCAAGGCAAAAATTCTTCAGAAGAAGAGGGAGTTAGAGTTGGAGGAAAGAAGTAGAAGACAAAGGATGATAGTAGATGAAATTAAGAAAGACTTTTGGAAAGGAAGAGGAAAAGGGATGGCGCGTGAAGCGGACCGACAAGGCCCTTCACAGCGTTATCCATAATTAGATAAAGCACGTTCACACTTAAAATAGTAATTTGGAACTGCAGAGGATACAACAGAAAGAAGAATGAGATATTTAAGAGAATACAAGATTATGATATAATGATCATGACAGAGACAAAGAATAATAAAGAATGCTTTTCAGGATTTATAACACATAGTAAAAACAGCAGAGATAACAGCGGTGGAGTTGCAATATGTATTAAAAATAATATTGAGTTTGAAATAATAAACAGATGGCAAAATATAAATGACAATTTTGATATTATAGGAGTGAGATTCAATAACACGTCGAAAAAGATTAATATTGTAGCGGTATATAGAAGATATACCGCCACAAGATATACCAGCAACAGCATGGGAAGATGTATTCAAATTTTAAGATAAAAATCTCGAAACAGTAATAGCAGGAGATTTTAATGCTCATCACACACTGTAGAATTGCTATAAGATTGATCAACAAGAAGAAAGACTACATGAATGATGTATAATCATGATTACATATGTATCAATGAAGACACGCTAACAAGAGAAGGAGCAATTGGTCAGCACTCAAACAATTTGTATTTGGTTTTCTCCACACAATATAAGTGATATTTTAGAATACGAACAACTAGAAGATACGTGGGATTCAGATCATTACCCAATAGAAGTTAGACTAACAACGGAAATTAAAGAATATAAAAAGAAATCTAACAGGTTTTCAACGAAGAAGACAAAATGGACAGAATACAATACGATGAAAATTTTAATCTACGAGAATAAAGACAAGTTTAATGAATTATTTATTATTGAGAGAAGAGATCGACAAGGAAGAAAAATACACAGCCTTTATTGAACTAATTAAATCAACGGTTAAAAATATTACACCAAATTACAGAGAATCAACAAATGAAGAAAAGACAACAAGGAAGAAAAAGGAAGAAAATCGAGAGGAAGGAAAGTTAGCTGGTGGGATGCAGAATGTGATGAAGCAATTACGAACAGACAAAGAGGATTAAAGAACTTTAAAAAGAAGAAAAATTTACACTCAATGGTTTAATATAATAAGAGGAAAGCAAAAGCAAAAAAGATCATCAACAGGAAGAAGAGAGAAAGTTTTGATAAATTTTGTGCATCAATTAACAGATTCACTAGCCCTATATACATTTGGAACACTATGAGAATTTTCAAAAATGTTAGGAAGAAAATTAATGAGGAATGTTCAGTGTAAAACTCGGGGCAGATGGCGCCATGGCGTCCAGTCTTGTCATGGCGGCGTCACCAACACTAACTCAATATACATGTATGTGTTGGTGTATCTGTGAGCACGTCCGTGAGATATAACAGAGACATAGCACGGAAGAGAACCACAAAAACGTGCACATACCGACAGGACAGCTGTATCGGGAGCGTCCCGTTTGACCACGTTAATATTGACTACGGTCCCGATTGACCACGTTGAAATTGACCACGTTGCGATTGACCACGTTGATATTGACCACGTTGCGATTGACCACGGTCCCGATTGACCACGGTCCCGATTAACCACCGTCTCGATTGACCACGGTCTCGATTGACCACGGTTAGGGCTGCCATCCGTCCGGTTTTCCCCGGATTTGTCCTAGGTTTACGGACGTCCGGGGACGTCCGGGGGGATTTTTCAAAGTAGTCCGGGTTCTTTACACTACATGTGCACGCCCCGCGGGCCCCGCCACGCTGCGCGCGCTACCGGATGACCAATCAAACCAATCAGAGATTGTCCCTAAAATCGCCATTATGCGCAGTGGTATATCTTGTATTCTCTTATATCATGGTCTTATCAACACTTTACGTTGATTCGTTAGTTCTAAAAGTAAGACTTAAGAGCCAATCACGTTCGATTGTTACAAAGCGATTTGTTCTGCTGAATACGCTCTGTGTCTGTTGATAATTTTATTGTATACGTTGTAAAGTCATGTAAAAGTCATAAGACTCTGGCCTGTAGCTGTATTATAGGTAGCACGACTAAATATCTCCGACAAAATATCTTCGACAAAATAACTCGGGAAAAATATCTCACGTCGAAATATTTCTCCGACACAATATTTTCGACAAAATATCTCAGAAAAGCAGGGGGAGGAACCTACTGCTTCCACGCATACACTTTCCGCCGCAAAACGAGGTGCCGAATGGGTTTACAACTTTCCACGCGTAAAAAGCCCACGCATGTACTTTTAGTTAGCCTTATAAAACCTAATTTTTTGTTTAGCGGAAAAAATGCTACCTCAAAGTAAGAATTATGAACATATATATTATAATTCCCTGCATTAATATTCTTACTATTGATTGTACAGGGATCAAGAGACACGGTAGTGTCTCGCGCCAAGTACACGCGGAGCGAGACCAACCGTGACTCTTTTACGCGACGCGACGATTTGCAAGTACTCGAGATGTTGAGATCTCGATAACGAGTGAACGGATCAAGTTCTAAATAGGCTTGATCGATAGCTTGGGGTCGATTTGGGGGGGGTCCGTTCTTTTCATTTTTCCGCTACGTGCCCTACGAGCGGAGATATTGCGACCCAAAGTCGAAATGTGAAAATTTTAGATTAGGATACGTCGTTAAGATACGTCGACGCTCTCATCTCAATATATATATGTCTATCAGAGAAAACGTCACTTTCCCTTTTTCGACACTGGATGGCGGTGCTAGTATCGCCAGTTTCGATATGTATGTGTGTATGTATGTGTGTATGTGTGTAACTGCGCGCAGTGCGGACAGCGGACAGCGCGCTGTCACAGTTAACCATAACCTAACACGGTAGTGTCCCGCGTCAGGTCTCAGGTACGCGCGGAGCAAGACCGACCGTAACTATTTATTTATACCCGACGCGACGCTTAATATTCAAGGTAATTGCTTTATATTTACATGTAATTATGCTATCCTATTGTTATACGACGCGAAGCGAGACCGCACCGTGACTTTTTTACGCGACTAAGTGCATGTGACAGGAATTATAATAGTTTACGTTTACGTGAGTATTAGTTCTATAGTAACTTATACGAACGATATCATCGTAGTTACTATAAAATCTCCCGTTTATGCGGAGGAATTATCGTATCATTCGTAAGTTACTACAGAATTAAGTAACGCTCGCGTAAACGTAGTATAGGTTAGATTACCGGTTTCTTACAAAATTTTACATAAAACGCGAGATTCACTTAGCGGTTTGACGTGAATATATATATATATATATATATATATATATATATGCCCAGTGCTCTGAATGTTATGTGATTTAAGACGAAGATGAAGCTGAGATGTCTTCTGACGAATTAGACAATGCCGAAAAATCCCCGCAGTCAGAAAATGTGCAATCTGATGGCCCCGCGATTAAGAAGATTAAGAAAAATCCAGATGTAGATATATATATTGACGGCAGGGAGCTGATGCCGAGGAGATCAATCCCGTTTACGCGAAGGTCCCGTTTACGCGAAGGAATTATCGTAAGTTATTAATATATTATCGGTTCAACTTATTTTTTATTTTACATAAAACGCGAGATTCACTTATGGTATAGATATACCATATGAAAAATGCCGGCTTAGGAAAAAGTGTTATAAGATAGCCTCAAAAGTATTTCTAAATGAACAGAAGTTTGAGGATCTGCGATTTCATTCGAAAACATTTGAGATGATTGTTCTAGAACTACCAGATAAAGAGACAGTCACAGACACCGATCAGATTGTCGTGTTCGTAAAAAGGTGGTTACCAGCAAAATTGCAATTTGGACAATTCCAAGAAATTGTTATGGATAATAGAACGGTCGAAGAACTGAAAAAGAAAGT
The DNA here is from genome assembly GCA_030770225.1 of Temnothorax unifasciatus. NCBI lineage: Eukaryota > Metazoa > Arthropoda > Insecta > Hymenoptera > Formicidae > Temnothorax > Temnothorax unifasciatus. Next base: position 172,809 of record JASTWK010000364.1, read on the forward strand.
AAGATGTGTAAAAAAAATCGCTTTGTATCATTGAAAAGATAAAATGGACTTAAATTTTTCATTGTTCTGCTTTCTAGCTTTCAGCAATATCAGATATTCCGGAAGAGCATATAGATATAGCAAAGGGAAAAGGTAGTTTTCCATATGACCATTCTGTGCTTCAAATCCAAAATGACCATGATTGGAGTGAACATCACGATAGTTTATCTTTCAATTTTGAAGATGGTGCCGTCTTCTTACACAGGTATATTCATATATTCATTATATTTCTTGATTGTTAAATCTATGTGAAGTACCTTTTAATCTCACTCTTTTTGGTTTGTTTTACAGGGACAATAGAGAAAAACCAAAACAATTAAATGTCGACGAGGTAATGGAGATCGCTTTTAAGGAAAATTCACGCTTAACATCGCTTTCTACTACTTCGAGTTACAGTCCACGTCGGGAGAGAGCACTTAAAATATATTTGGATACCGAATGATCGTCCATAGAGAGAGAGAGCACCAATCTCCTAAAATTCAGTTGCTAAATAGACAGATGTGCGAACACAAAACATTTGCACATAAAATGATTGCGTGTTGGGTATTTGCGAAATCGATATTTCTTCAAATGCCAAATGTTTTGTGTTCCAGTGAGTCTTCAGCATTTCAAAGCTTCTGCATTCCTAAAGATTTTCGACTTTTTTTTGAAATTATTGGATTTTTTAAAGTGTTTGGATTCATGAATTGTTATATAGTAACATGGAATCCCGGTATTCGTACCTGATTTTGAGATTTCTAGAATTATGAATGATTTATATGAAGTGTAAAATATGTCCGATATCACCTGGTCTGTTGAATCAGTTTTCCATCTGTAGAATCAAACTGAGCAGTACGATTAATCATAAAAAAAACTAATAATAGCGATGAACAAATTTTCTGATTTAACGAAAATTCATGTGTGTTATTGACTTTTCAATATTTTGCATGACAATGTAACTTGTGTTCCTGTTACTCTACTATTTTCGCGAATCTGCTCGGTTTTCTCTATTGTACGTAGAGAAATCTTTATATCTTTATGTCTGTTAAAATATATTTATAAAATAGGCATTGCTCTTTGTTGGAAACAGTTATATGGCTAGTATTGTATAACTGCACTGTATATACAAAAACTACCAATACTTTTGTTATCACTTATCTGGCACAATGATGAAACTTGTATTTTTCTAGCGTATCAAACTTATGGGTTTGCTACTTCATGAAACTTTACTCCATGAGTTTTGTCAATCATTTCTGAGTCTAAAATGTATTGTATAGCATTTTAGCAGTTATCGTGTGATGGCATGTGTCAAATCACTCAATGTGATCAATTTTTTAATAACAAATATGTTATCACATGTACGTTTTATTATTTTTCAATTAACCGATCTATACTAATAATGTGCATAAATTCGGAAATAACGACAGAAAAAAGAAAGATTTTTAGAAAGATTTTGTGAGAGAAACAGACGATTTTACACGTTCTCTTATTCCTGACCATACTACCGATATACAAAACTTGGGAGCATATTGCTACTCAATATTACATTTGATTACTGTTTGTACTTTAAGAGATATACATATCATTGCGTTATTTTTGCAATAATACTAAATACTAAAAATAGCTTCTTGTGGGTTCCGAAGATGTGTACGGTAGTGTTCTAGCTTGAAAGTGTGAAATATTCATTGTTTTAGCAGCCAATATTTATTCGCTTGGAAGCTGCTTCCTGTTGATTTTTTTTCCTCGTAAGGATGAAAGATTGATGAGCTAGACCAAGTGATAACTTAATAGTTCTATTTGTTGCGTCTTTATTTATTTTTGTTATCCTCTATTAACGTTTTATTTATCATTTGAAGCTAGGTTTCACATATCGTTTGATCATCGTTTTTATAATCGTTGAATGAAGAAAAAAAAATGTCGATGACTATCTTTAAAAAAATGTTTGATACTATCTTTTAGCAAGGTAGATAACAATATTCCGCACTTCACTGTCGTGGCATAAAATTATTTTGTTTCAAAAGATGGAGACTTATGGCCAGTCTACAATGAGTCGTTAGTCGTTAGTCAGATGTCGGAAGAAATAGTTATAAGCGTATCGTAAGGCAATCGGAGGCCTGCAATCGGTGATCGTAAGAGATGGCATTTGGCCAATCGCTTATGATTGCCGATTACAGACTTCCGATCGCCTTATGACACGTTTATGACTTTTTCCGATTCTCTTCCGACATATGACTAATGACTAACGACTCATTGTAGACTGGCCATTGCTTTCGGATTAATCCAGATGTACGCATATACTGTATATACTGTATATATTGGATTAATTGTTTACTTAGATATCGATGATTCTTGCGCGATATGCTAACACATTTTTTTCTATGCAAGATTTCAATGCAGTAGAAACTAGTTAACTGAGAAAAAGAGTCTATAAATGATTCGTAACTCGTGCAATTGCGCTCAACTGGAAACGTTTGGCAGTTATGAAATGTTAATATTTAATATTGTTGTTAAACATAATATAGAAATATTTTTCTAGGAAATATATACAAGTAAGGTTACAATCATTAAATCGCTCACAGTGCTCACGTACATAACTTTGTTGCGCGCTGCGATTAATTCAATTTATTATAATTTATTATAATTTTTTAACAAAGCAAAAATATAGCGATAATATGGCGTAATGAACATCTTTAAGTAATATAGCTTTGAATACATTTAGTAGCTTTTGTATATTCGTCAGTTTAATCCTTGAAGTTATTAAGACTTGCATCAATTTTTACCGCAAGTCCTCTTACATCTTTTATACGCCTTCTGTAAAATATAGCATATTCAGTACAGCAAAAAGAACAGTGTTGTGCTAAGATTTAAGCCATTATTTTATATTATTGTAATACAGGAATAAAGATGTTTGTAAATAGCATAATCTCCTTTACATGTGCATGTGTTTAGAAAAGAAAATTTATTTCTATATGTACATACAGATCCTTGTTGTTGAACACTACTATACTCGTCCAAGACGTTATTCGCGACATTTACAATCTCTCTGTCTTTCTCTTCAATCGCTCTAAACAAAAATGTGTCAGCTTGAAGTGATTGATCTTTCTAAAGGATTTAAAAGTTACGCTTTGCGAAGACATAAGATATACGTTAGCTGGAAAATCGATTCACGGCGGTATTAGAAAAAGACGGAAAGTTATGCGGTCGGTTCTTCAACAATATAACGGGTGAACGTTTCGCGACTAGGTTAATCCACTTGCATATTGGTCATTGCGATCTCGCTCTTGTACTTGACTCATCGTCATGGGACTAGCTCCATTGTTCGCGAAGATACTTTTCTCTTGTTCTCTCTTCTGCTACCCTAAGGCGCGCGCGCGTATGTGTGTGTGTGTGTGTTAAATTATTGTTTTCTTTAGAAATAATAGTCCGCAACACCTTTAGCTTCACACCTTGTACATACTGTTTATAAGATTATAAGATATATTGTTTATAAGATGCGTAACACTACAAAAAGGCGTGATATCCGTACAAAATTACCTTTCTTAAAAAAAAGGTAAAAAAGGCGCCAAGTACACGCATAGTAGTGTATATGTTGTTACCTCGAAAAAAAAGAAAGTGGTAGTATTATACCTCAAAAAAACCTAAGTAACAAGTGGTAGACGTAATCTTTGTATCTCGAAAAAATCTAAGCAGTAGTATCTTTATTTCAAAAAAATTATAACCCAAGTGATAGACATCACAAAATTATGTTACCTTATCAAAAAAGAGTCGCGCTTTAAGTGATCTATTACAATTACAAAAAAGAAATGATATCTCTGTAAATTACAGCGCCAATTACACAGAGAACATATATATTGCCTCAAAAAATAATTGTTGCACTACTTTGAAAAATCTTTACATTGTGTCAATTAGAAAAAGAATGTATGATAACAATTTATAAGATTAAAAAATTTTATTTAAATTTAAAGGGAATACAAGATATTTAAAAACAAAGTTTACATGTGTATTTTTTAGTGGTCACAAAGAATTATAGAGGTAACAGTACAAAATAAAAATATTTTATTAAAATATTTAATCCAACGAGAGAATACAAGGTATTTAAATACAAAGTTTATATATGTATTTTTCAATAGAATAAAAGATTTAATCACAAAGAATTACAGAGGTAACAGTACAAAATAAAAATATTTTATTAAAATACATAAATTTTTCTTGTAAAAAAACTTGGCGCTGCTAGACCTCGAAATTGTAAATAAATAAATAAACTTATCCCATACTTAATTACAAGCCGCATTATTCGCCGTCGTCACGCACACCCATATCACTCGCTCGCACATACACACCACGCTGATAATTATTTTGTTACTTCTGTCGCATTCTTCCTGAATTATTTTTATTTATTGTTGTCCTTATTTATTTACAATTTCGAGGTCTAGCAGCGCCAAGTTTTTTTACAAGAAAAATTTATGTATTTTAATAAAATATTTTTATTTTGTACTGTTACCTCTGTAATTCTTTGTGATTAAATCTTTTATTCTATTGAAAAAATACATATATAAACTTTGTATTTAAATACCTTGTATTCTCTCGTTGGATTAATATTTTAATAAAATATTTTTATTTTGTACTGTTACCTCTATAATTCTTTGTGACCACTAAAAAATACACATGTAAACTTTGTTCTTAAATATCTTGTATTCCCTTTAAATTTAAATAAAATTTTTTAATTTTATAAAATTGTTATCATACATTCTTTTTCTAATTGACACAATGTAAAGATTTTTCAAAGTAGTGCAACAATTATTTTTTGAGGGCAATATATATGTTCTCTGTGTAATTGGCGCTGTAATTTACAGAGATATCATTTCTTTTTTGTAATTGTAATAGATCACTTAAAGCGCGACTCTTTTTTGATAAGGTAACATAATTTTGTGATGTCTATCACTTGGGTTATAATTTTTTTGAAATAAAGATACTACTGCTAGATTTTTTCGAGATACAAAGATTACGTCTACCACTTGTTACTTAGGTTTTTTTGAGGTATAATACTACCACTTTCTTTTTTTATTCGAGATAACAACATATACACTACTATGGCGTGTACTTGGCGCCTGTTTTTTACCTTTTTTTAAAGAAAGTATTGTTTCACGCTCGGTTTCACGTAGTCTTGTAGTGGATTGTATTCCACCGTGTATCGCGTCGCGCTGCGAAGTATTGTGATGTGTTCGGGCTGTTTATTAGTAAGCATTCGATCATGTGTCAGAGCAGTTTGGCTGTAATTATGCCTCTGAAATTTGTAACTAGTTAAAAGGGAAATCCTCTTCTCGTACACAATGGTTTTGTGTATTGCATTGATCGTGAAACTAAATCGAACGTTTCGTGGCGTTGCGTAGAATATAAAAACTGTCAAAGTCGCGCCGGTCGTAACGTACAAAATAAGAAGCGTAAAAAATATGCTGACTATGATGAGCGATTGAAAAATGTTGTGTTTAGTTATAATGTTGCCAATATTTTGGAATATCTGTGTGGAGTCGCAAACAATATTACTTTGTAATTTTGATGATGGTAATGCTGCGCGCCAATGGAGTCGTTGTTATATCGATTACTTTTATTTATGTTGTAATAAACGCCAATTTTGCAACAAACGCGCCTTATGTTCAGCAACACTGTTGATATTTGTGAAATTATTTGTCGGCGAGATATTTAGTCGCGAGATATTTTGTCGGTGAGACATTTTGTCCGAGATATTTTGTCGGAGATATTTTGTCGGAGATCAATTGTTACGCAGCCGTATTATAGCGGTTGAAGGGTGGCAGTGGAGCGAGCCGAGCGAGGAAATTTGCTTTTTTGGGTACTACAGCATAATTTTTGTTATTCTGTTTTTTGTTTCGTGGATAATCTTTTATAATATGGACCTGTGAATTGTGATACATATATAAATTGCTAAGAATTTCTAACTTTCATTTTCAGGGCAAACATTATATTTTATCAATATGCCAAAACGTAAATGTACATTCAATACTGAATTACAACAAAAGTTTCCGATGTTCAAAAACAGAAATTTGATTGGGAAGTTTTATGTACAATATGCGATTCAAAAATTTCAATTGCTAATAGGGAGTCGCTGATAAATGAGCATATTGCCACATTAAAACATAAAACGAGACTCCAAAGTCAAGCAGGAACTTCAAGATCTGTCATGGAAACATATATTACTAAGCTTGAAATCGATGACAATATTAGAGCAGCAGAAGGTGCTATAGCATTTCACACAGTCAGTCACCATATGTCTTTCAATTCATTAGACTGTACAAATTCCATGAACAAGGAATTGTTTTCGGACTCAAATACGGCAGAAAAGATATCGTGCAATCGCACTAAGGCAACTGCAATAGTGAACAACGTGCTGGCTCCTTTGTCAACCACTGAACTTATGAACAACCTACAAAACGTTGCATTTGTAAGCGTATCTACTGATGCTAGTAATCACGGAAGCATCAAATTAATTCCGGTTGTTATTTAGTACTTCGATTACCGAGCAAATGGAATCACCTCAAAGCTGTTGGAAATAGAAAATGCTGTAAATGAAACATCTGATACAATTACTGGCTTGATTATAAAACAACTTAAAAAATTCAATATTTTTCTAAGTGTATTGCATTTTCCGGAGATAACTGCAACACAAATTTCGGCGGAAGGCAACGATCAGGAACAAATAATATTTTCACCAAACTAAAATTACAATTGCAAAGTAATATTATGGGTGTAGGTTGTTCAGCGCATATTATCAACAATGCTGTTCAACATGGATGTGACATCTTACCTCTGGACGTGGAATCAATTATAATGAAGATTTATAACTATTTTTCAATTTACACAGTACGGACTGAAACTTTGAAAGAATTCTGTGTTGAGGCTGATATACAAAATAGACAGTTATTGTATCATTTAAAACTCGGTGGTTAAGTTTTTTTTCCGGCGATTGAACGAATTCTTCAACTGTATGAGCCCTTAAAGATTACTTTGACTCTGTAGAGAAACCACCAGTTCTAATAAAAAAATTCTTCGACAATGAACTATCAGAATCTTTCATGTTTCTCATTCACTCGACTATGAATATATTCCATACAAAAATCGAAAAATTAGAAAAAGAAGATAATTCTATTATCGAAACAAAAAAGATACTGCTATCTATCACTAAAATTTGGAAGACAGAGTAACAAATAATTTCATACCGCTCAAAGTTCAAAATATTTTGAAAAAGTTCTCAGGTGAACATATAAAAAAATTTTCTTTCTGCAAAATTCTATATCTTTTTATAAAGAAATAAAAGAATATATCCAAAGCTGGATTGAACCCTTAAATGAGTTTACTGTATTTGAATGGATGGATTTAGTAACGATAACTGAAAATATTCCATGGAGCAGTGTTCAATCTGCTGCATTTCATTTTTAAATAAAAAATATTATAATAGACGATACCAAACTGTTTGATGAATGGATAAATTTAAAGACATTCTGTCAAGATCTTACTGAACAAGATAAAAAATTGAATATGAATGAATTATGGCTAAAATTTTTCAAAACGCCTAATGCTAATATTTATACTGAATTAATAAAAATCACGCAGTACTTTTTTAGCATTCCTGCTCATAACGCTTCCATTGAAAGAATTTTCTCTTTAATAACGTCTCAGTGGACTAAGGAACGTAACGCTTTGGAATTAAATACTGTTTCTTCATTAATAAAGTTAAAATACAATTTTAAAAAATTTAATTGCTCTGAATTTTATAAGTTTCTTCTAACAAAAAAGAAGTTTTAATTGCAATTGGAAAGAGTGAAAAATATGAAAAAAATTTATGAATACATTTATAAATAACATTAATAATCGTTTTTAGTTCTATTTATTATAAAAATAATATTTTTGTCGTTCTTTTCTGTAATGATTAGATCTTCTTAGATCACTAAGTCATTCAAGTTTCAGTTGATTTTATTTATTATAAAAAATATTATTTTTAATTTCCTTTTCTGTGATGATCTAAGTCATTTAAATTTTAGTTTATTTTACAATATATTCATTATTTTGCATGTATGGTATGTTATTGTATGTTTTGTAATTCAAAATAAAAGATTCTTTTACTTTTATTCGCTTTATCAGCAATTGCAATAATTTCACGTTGTAAATTATAGGTGTCCGGGTTTTAGTCGGAAAGTCCGGGGTTTTTAAACCTTTCAGTCCTAGGTTAGTAAAATTACAGATGGCAGCCCTAACCACGGTTCCTATTGACCACCGTTTCGATTGAGCACGGGTCCCCGATTGACCACCGTCACAATTGACCACGGTTCCGATTGACCACGATCCTCGATTGACCACGTCCTCATTTGACCACTATCCCCCGAATTAACCACGGTCCCGATTGACCACCGTTCCGATTGACCACGGTCTCGATTGACCACAGTCCTGATTGAAACCACGTTGAGATTGACCACGTTGAGATTGACCACGTTGCGTTTGACCACGTTAATATTGACCACGTTGCGGATTGAGCACGGTCCCGATGAACCAACGGTCCCGATTGACCACCGTTTCG